>RJWH01001913.1:267178-294334 GCA_004363575.1 Solenodon paradoxus
AAAAAAAAAAAAAAAAAAAAAAAAAAAAAAAAAAAAAAAAAAAAAAAAAAAAAAAAAAATCACACCTATATGCTATCTTCCCTTTCCATAAAGTTGACCACAGGAGCTTGGTTAAAAAAAAAATAATAAAACAAATAGATTTAATCATTCAAGTATTTTACAATATTTCCTTATAAGAATGTATGTTAACTATAAATGCCTAACTTATTTCTCAATAATCTTCCATCTGTTCAATCATCAATTATCAATAAAGAATTCATGCTAAACAAAAAAGCTAACACAATTACTGCTGTCATTCCATTAAAAATGATCTTCCTCGTAACAAAACTCTGACATTAGAGTTGGCACCCAGGTTATATACATACACTACTCACACCACCACCCTCTCCTCTTCCCATCACCACCATTTTACTGGCAGAGCATGCACAGGGCTGAAGCTTGTTTTTCATCTCAGCTAAGAGAATGCTTAAAACTGGATGGCTAGGGGCAAAAAAAAAAAAGTTAGAAGCTACATAAAAATAAACACAAATGTTTCTAAATTTTTCTATCTTCAATCTCTAAAGAAAGCAGTAACAATCTCCCTATTTACAATGCCCAAAATAATAGGATCCTTTCACTTAATTATACTAATAAATCAATTTAATGTCATCATTTTACCATCAGATCATGTCCTCCACATACTAGTGTACTCTAATTAAATTCATTTTACCAGGCTAGGTAAGCTCTTCACCTCATTTTTTTTCTTAATGTTTCCCTAGGTCATCCTGTAAATACCAAATTATTTCTCCACAATATTTTCCTAAATAGTAAGTCTATGAACAAAAAAAAGAGAACTCTGAAAACCAACCACAAAAGAGATAAATTAACACACCTTAAATGCAAAATACCAACATTAAGTATAAACTATTAGGTAACAAAAGAAAGGTAAGCCCTATGTGCCCAATAATCTTAATTTAAAATATTATGTAGTATACACAATTTTGGTAAACAGAAGTGAATACAATATTTACATATCAAAATAGGCAAATGATAGCCTCATTTCTGATGTTAGATAAAAATACCATAATTCTATTTATTCATAAGTAAAATAGTCATTTTAAGGAAATATCTCCTTACAGGTATAATTATTTGATGAACAGATAAAATAATTGCTTTAAAAATACTTCTGAGTCATTTTGTCCTTACCTGCAGGCATGAACCATTACTGCATGCAGTGACTGTTCTATTTCCTAGCACAGACTTGAAGCATCATATCTCTTTTTCAGAATGTGACTAATCTCTGGGTTTGCAATTCCTAAGCTATTTACAAATGGCACTCCCTTTCCACATAAAAATATATTACAACCAAAAGTCAAGTATTTTTAACCTAGATCTTACCAATAACGTTGACAATTTGTATAGCAACAAACTGAAGAAAAAGGAAGAAAATCTAATACCAGTTATTTCCTTAAAGAAAAGCAAGATTTGTGTTCGTTTTTTAGTAAATTCTTTTTTAGAGCCTTCAATAGCTGTCACACAGGACCCAGCGGGCTGCTGTGTTACAGTGTGCATGCTGCAGCTGATTAGGCTTCACTATTTTTTAAAATATCAATTATCCTTTGCAAAAGCAGAACAGCTTGCCAAATACACATTTTCAATACAGCACAATGACCAGCATGCAGTATAAAACATTATATTGCAAACTTGACAAGAAAAAAATGTATATATCCTGGTTTCTTAGCAATGCTACACCATTAATTGTTCATGCAAGAGATGTAGCTGTACCTTTCTGAAGAGGACGACTTCTCAGAGTTAACTGACATCAGCAGCTCAATCTTCTGCTTGATTTCTGGAAAAATCAGAAAATATTCACAACCAAGATTGCCTGCCCTTGCTTTCAAGCCTTATATCAAGAGATTTTTCTTCTCTATTCCCTTTTGTTCAAAATGAGGCCACAAGATTCGCAGTACTTCTGTTAGGACTGGGATTCAATGGTGCTATAAAGGGAAAAAGCTCCAGAGGCATCAGGCCTAGCTAAACTATGCACATGACTGTTTATGAAAGCAGGAAGTACCATTTCTTTTAAGCAGAGGGGTGTTCTCTTTCTTAAGGTAGAACCAGCATGGCTTTATAAGATGATATTTAATGCAGCAAATTTAAATGCAGCCGAGAAATACTAACATCTGGATTCAATATGCTAGATAATTTGAGAAGCCTGGGTAATAAAGTTAGACGCTGTAATGAAGAGATATGTAACCCTCAGCGGCTTCTATTTCACCAGCCCTGAAAAATATGGCTCAGTGAATCATTTTTGTCACTTAAGAATGAAATATTAAACCAGAACCCCAATTTATAGATTTTAAAAGATTGTAACCTTCATTATAATTTCTTGGTTGTCTTTAATTAAGTATACATTTAATATCTAGTCCCCAATTCCTTTAGAAAAAGACTTCTAATTGACACCTTAATTTTCCCCTCCTCCTTCGCAGTACAGCACAAGTGAACAGAAACACCCAGTTACGGAGCAGATAACATACTTGCCCTTTTAGGAAAAGACTAACAATGCCATCTACAACAGAAATGTAAACACCAATTCGATTTAATTAAAAGATGATTGTTGATACGGATTTGCAAAAAGATAAAAGAGGAGACATGAAAATGAGAGGGAGAAGAAAACACATCTAACATATTTTCTTTAAAATACTAAAGCATATAATTTCTAGAGAATAAAGCTAACTTGGTTCTATGAGCCAGACTATTTCAGATGTAAAGGAGTGTTCCTATTCATAATTTAAAAGTTCACACACAAAAATAAAACAATGCCACTGAAATTCTATAGGCAGTCTCAGGATTTCAAAATAAACCTCAATACTTTGGGGGAGTTTTATTAAAGGTAAAATTCTTAAATTTTAAGAATCTTGATTATAGAAATCAAAGGAATACATAAAGAAGATATAAAGGAAAGGGGACAAAAATTAGTTACATAAAATACAATTTATTTGTATAGAAAAATCCTCTCAATTTTAGTAAAATACAGGTTTTTCCAAATTCTTTAAGCTCACTTCATTCAATGGGCATTATAATGAACATCCAATGAGAGACGAGAATTTACCACAGACTGTAGCCAAATTGCCATAGTACTAGGGAGAGTACCTAGAACAACGGGTAAAATGAGATAATAATGAACTTACACCTTGAGGATTCTTACACCTTGAGGATTATAAGAGCCTGGCACCTGGAACCATAGTGAATGCTCAGTAATGGTCCTCCCACCACTTTAAAACGAATTCAGTCTCTGCAGTTAACTAGCCTTGGATTGAAAAGCAGGCTCCTCCATCATTTTTAACAGCTATATGACTGGGCAAATTACTTAAAACTCTCTAAAGCCTCTAGCTCCTTTTCTATAAAATGGGGCTAGTAATTCCACAATTTAAGGACTATTGTGGGAATTTAATGATACATCCATGAAACTTATGCAGTGTCACTGGCACACAGTAAGCCTTCTCTGCCTAGGTAGTAACTAGTAAAGGACAGCAATCCTGAGTATGTCAAATTAGTTAATGAGGTATAGTAGATTTTTGAAATTTTAAAACTCTTTTTCAAAGTTTAAATCCATGTTTTCCCTCTTAACTACCAACTGCAACATTTACCTTTTTAATCACTATCATATTACATGTGAAAATTTAACCTGTACATCAGTCTACCTTTCTAGAAAATTGTTCTCAATTTATTTAACTAATTACTTCAGAAATGAGGTGACAATCAAATCCTCCTCCCTTGTGGCAATTTTTCATTTCAGGAAAAAAAAAAAAGTCTACACCTTGAGTGTATGTAAAATCTATGTAATAAGTTGAAAGACTCTAAGATTAAACTACACAGCTGTAAGGAAGTTTACAGCCCTCCTGAAAACATTTTAAAAAAAAAACAAAAACAAAAAAACAACAAGTGCTAAACCACTTTCTGGTAACTTTGGGAGCTCCAAAACAAAAAGATTTCAAATAATATGTGAAAAGGTTTCCAACAACATTTATACATTTTTCAAACCTTTAGATTTATGACTCCAGAAGGACTGAAAGGTTCCAGATATTCCCAAATACCAAGTTTCTATTGTATCCATCGCCCGGCCCACAAATTCCATCTGTGCTACTATCTACTTCTTATCAGTACCATCTAGGAATCTTAACTTCTCCCCACAATCATTAAGAATTCCAGAAACCAAGTCATTAAATTTAATTCACCACAATACCTGACACACTGGGGGGGGGGGGTTGATGTTGACATTAAAAAGACTTCTGAAAACCCTTGGCTAATAAGGATCTCAACACCCCTTTCCCTCAATGGTCTCCACAAAGTCTACTAAATCTCTGATAACCTGAGTCGTCTTCTCCCAAAACCAGCCTGAGGACATGCTATCACACCTACTGCAAATATCTTCCCAAATTACTTGGTTGTTTTTCAATTTTAATCTCCACCACCCTTGATCAGTAAACACTAGCACAAGCTCAACTAGGACTCTTATTTTCACAACATGAAAATTAAATAAGACATAATAACTGGGCAGAATTCTACCTAAATTCGTAGATCTAACATCCTTTTCCCACGGATGTTATTCTGACAGGCTTATTGAATTTCCTTTCACTTGCCAAATTCTTTACAATTATCATCCATAAATTTTATTTAAAGTATACATAAGGAGGATTTTTTTTTAATTACTACTTTATATTTACTTGGAATCATTTCTGACTATAATAAACAGAGATGTGCTCAGGTTACCTCAGACAATAGGACATTATTGCAAGAATGTATCTAGAAATCACAAATAGAAAATGTCTCCACAGGCCTGATAACCAATCTTGTTCAGAATGCAGGGCAATTCTTGAAACTAAATTTCTGTTTATGTTTCCAAGGGATCAGTGGAACTATTCTCTAACACTTGACCATTCTGGTGGTTCAACACCTCTCTGAATCCTAATTCCATTTCTCTTGTCACTACCAATTAACCGCTTCTGTTGCTCTATTTTACATGTTAACAGATTCTACTACCTCAAGATGCAGTCTAGGTCTTTTCTCCGGATATTTCCAAATTAGGCTAAGAGGATCTTTAAAGGGTTCCTATTTTAAAGGACCTATATACACTTCAGTGGCTAAGGTATCAATCCCTGGTGTTACCATGTGGGCCCAAGTATTGACCTCTAGACTCAAATTTCAAGAGACTGACATATAAGGAAATATAAGGAATCCTTCATAAAGATGCAGAAAAATAAAGTTCCTGAGACACAAAGGGAGGTTAACGATAATAAGCTAACCAAACACCCACTCGAAAAGAAGTCTAAACTTTTAAAAAGGAGTCCTTGTTGTCCCAGTATTATTCAAATCTTGTTACGAAAATACAGAGAAAAACAAATATTGTGCAAACATAAAAATAATCAATTAATGAAAATTAGTGAACGTACCATTCCAGTAACTCTTCCCTGACTATCACCAGCCTCTATCCCCAACCCTCAAATCCCTAAGTCACTTAGTCATACAGTCCAGTAATTTAAAAAGGCATCCAAAGCAAAGAGAAACTGAAGATCTGAAAAAGATTATGCAACATTTCACAAAATTGATGGAAAATATTAAAGAAAACTGAGAATCCCAGACAAATTCACCAATAAGAATATAGTTCAGAATTAGGAAGGTTTGTAATTGATGAAAGAAATCAACAAGGAGAATAATATACTAAATATATTCAAGAATAAGTATAATTACGTTACTATCAGACGCTAAAAGGGAGAACATAAACCCTTAGTTTGGAAAAATACTCTTCACTGCAACTGCATATTAAATAGAAAGATAATGTTATTACACAAAAATTCATGTGAAAGATGTGCCCCCTCCCCCACCCCCGCGCCCATGGTTCAGGCACCTAAAGTTCAGGCCATGTAAAGCCCATGGATCTGGGTTCAAGACCTAGGGAGTTTAGAATAAACTAAAACAAAATTTAATGTGAAAATCTATGCCCAAAACAATCAGCACGTGGGAGGGGAGGGGAACTTGTTTTATTTTATTTAGTTGTATATATTGGTTGTTCACACTGGTCCCAAGATGCACACCCAGGTTTATGGGATGTATGTGGACTGAACTCTGGGCCAAAGACAGTTGATCATACCCACTACTCTACCAGGGCATGCCTACACTTAATACTTTCTTTGTCTATCTAAAACTCAATACATATTTTTCTATTAAACTCAAATTCTCTTAAATAATAAGCTTACTTTCAGAATCTGAATTTATTTTCCAAGATAAAGTTTCAAACCAATTTCATCTCCCTTCCTTAAAATAGTCTTTTTTCAATATCAAATCTCCTCTTGCTATAATTCAAAACAGGATTACCCATGTTCTTGAATATGGTACAGTGTCAACCAACTACAATGTGTTCACTCCAAACTCTACAATAGGGCAGGAGTGGGGATGAGGGACTGAAGGAGGAAAAAGAGGTCATCTCAGATTGGAGATGTTTTCTAATTTAAAACTTGCCAGGTGGTGGCTGCTGCCATTTATCAGAAACTTCACTTACTAGGGGAAATGTTTTACTTTCTGTCACTTTTAAATTATTATTCTCAGTGCAATTTATAATACAAAAGAAATACTAGTTATTTTTGTATTGCGGGATTTCAGGAACTAAATACAAAAAGGCATTCAAGTGAGAAAATAGGAGTATGTAAATAAATCCCTAATTTTAATAACTTCACCATCATTGCTCTGTATTAGCAATGAAATGTAAAACTGCCTACAGGTTTCTCACCAGAGAAAAGTATCAATAGTTAATCCAGCCTCAAAACAGAACAAAGACACTCTTACTCCACTCTATTGTGAAGGCCAAGTTAACACAAGTTCTTAAATAACTGAGTTGCTACAACTCAGGGTGAGATCCAATGCTCTCTTCACCATGAAGACAAGTTTTAAAACTGTCTCAGTTTTACACTTATAAATAAAATATTACTTGCATATTTTTCTGACATAAAATACGAATTTAGCAATTACACCACAGATCATAACTCAGAAAAAGGAGGTATTTTTATAATACTAACTTAAAGATAGCTTTTCATACCAGATATTAAAATACAACTGAAAGAACTTGGGATTTCTAAATTGTGACTCACCATGATAATTAAAATATTCTCATTTCATTCACAATTTTAGCAGATAAAGAACTATGAATTCAACAAAGTATTAAATGCCTGCTTTCAATTCAGTAAGTCAAGGTCCACTCAACCACTTCAAAAACAAACTTTATTATGTAAGGTTTAATTATATGTATAGGAAAAAAGCTGTATCAACATATGCAGGTATAATGAGGCCTTAAGTGTCCCTAACTCCCAGCTCACATAAATTTTCAAAACCTACTAAATGAAACTAATGAAATATAGCCCCCAAATTCCACTTCTACCATTCCTTAAACTAACAGATTACTAAGCGAGATTCTGTCTGAGCATAGGGAAGAAGAGGGTATCACAAAAACATACAAGGTAAAATTCCATTTCTCAGAGTTAACTCAAACATTTTACTTGTACCAGCAGGCTTATTTAAAACTAATAAAGAATAACATAATTAATAATATAATATGGTATACTATAATATAGTCCTCACAAACTGGAGAAGGTAGGTATTTATTAGTATATCAGTTTTACATGTAAGAAAACTAAAGTTCTGTGAGTTTAAGAAATTTTCTCAAGATTCTACAGCTCAACAGCCCCATTTACAATAGCAACAAAAATAATAACTAGAAAAAATTTAACAAGAAAGTGCAAAGCATGTAAACTAAAAACAAAATACTCAAAATACTATTGAAAGAAATTAAAGACTTAAATAAATGGAAAGACATCCTATGTTTGTGGATTGAAAGATAATGTTAAGATAGCAATACACCCAAAATTGATCCACAAAATCATACAAGCCCTATCAAAATTCCAGCTGCATTTTTTCTGTAGAAATGAACAAGCTGATGCAAAAATTCATATAGAAATCCAAGGGACCCTGAATAGCTCAAACAATGTTGAAAAACATCATTGGGAGACCCGCATTATCTCAATTTCAGAACTTATTACAAAGCAATGTGGAACTAGCTTAAGAATAGACATATAAATCAACGTATAGAACTGAGAGTTCACAAATAAAGCTCTTTACACTGGAGTCACTGATTCGCATCAAGAGTGCCAAAACCATCCTGGTAGGAAAACAGTCTCTTCAAAAGACAGCACAAGGACACACCCTTGTGGCTCTGGCGGCTAGGGTGAGGACTATGTAAAGCCCGGGGGGGGGGGGGGCAAAATAAAACAACTAGACAAGTAAAATGCTAGCTCCTCCTTTCCGTCCTCTTAAAAAAGATTAAGACGGCACAAGACAATATCCACATGTGAAAGAATAAAACTGAACTCATACGTCACACCATATTTAAAAAAACAACTCAAAAAGGATCCAAGACCTAAAGTTAAGGTAACATTACAAAACTCCTGAAGGAAAATATATATTTTCGTGATTTTATAAATTTTCATTAGGCTAAAGTTTCTTAAATATGATGCCAAAAGTATAAGGAACAAATAAATAAATAAATAAATAAATAAATAAATAAATAAATAAATAAATAAATAAAGAAAGAAAGAAAGAAAGAAAGAAAGGAACTAGAGCTAATAGAATTTTTAAACTTCTGTACATCAAAAAAGTAAATAGGCAATCCGTCAAATGGGACCAAATATTTGCAAATCATATATGGTAAGGTACTATCATCCAAGAGAAGTAAAGAATTCTTACAACTCAGCATTTAAAAAACCAAGAAACCCAATGTAAAAATGGGATCAGAGCCATTTTAATAGACATGGTATTTACCATATAGCTGCTTTGGAAAACAATCTGGCATTTCATCAACAAATTAAACAAAGAATTACCATGGGACCCAACAATCACTTCTAGGTACATACGCAAGAGAATGGAAAACACGTTCATACTGTTCACACAAACGCTTGCACACATTTTCATAGTAGTGTCATTTAGAACCAAAGAATGGAAATGATCCATATATCCATCAACCGATAAAATGGATTTAAAACAACAAAAAGTAGTATAACCATACATAAAACAATTGAGAACTACTGGACTTTCAGCCAAGATGGTGACCTGGGAGGAACGAGACTCAGATCCTTCCCACAGGCAACTAAAGGAATTCATCTATTTTCCAGAAACAAACACTGAGGAAAAGTAGACACAGATGCTGTAGAGAGACAGCAGCAAATCACAATAACAAAGGGTAGGTGAAAACGTCCTGGTTCAGAGCTACATGCAGATTCAGACTAAGGGTTTGGTGAAGCTCACTGGAAAAGCCATCTGGTCCTGGACTTTTATTTTAAGGGAAGGCTTTTGATTACCTCTTCAATTTCTTTGCTTGTGATTGTTCCGTGGGGCCTATTCAAGAACTTGGTATATATTACCTTATTTAAGATAAGCCTATGATGTAGCTTTTATCACCCCCATTTTATAGATGAGAAAAACCAAAGCTAAGAAATCTGCCTAAGGCAGTATATAAGTGTCAGAACCAAGGTTCAAATTTATCTTTTATGCCCAAATCCTGTGCTTAATATTTTATCCTGTTTAATTTTACTGTTATTAATAGTTTTGTTTGGAAAGACAACGCTATCCAAAATTTTTAAACTGTACTTTCATCATGGTGAGTTTTTTTTTTACTTTATTCTTCTTGATAATTCTAATTTCTAAGTTTTCTTAAAAATTGTAACTTGAGCTTTTAATATAAATTTTATATATTCTACTATATTCATTTTAAAGTTTGTTTTGGAAATAGTCAATATACTGCACTCTCCTGAGTTTCTTTAGAAATAAGCATTTAATGTGATAAATTATGTTCTTTCTGTGGCATGAAAAAAAATCAAAACAAAAAAAAAAAAGAAATTAAGAAATAACAAAGAGTGGTAAAGGAAACTAGAATTCTGGTGGTGGGTGTGGTTTGAAATGCACACAAACCGAGGTATGAATTCAGTCTCCTAACAAGTATACAGTGATGTGAAATAATAAACCAAATATATATAGTATTTAATACAGACATATATGTATAACAATAATACAATGAACATTCATATATCCACCATATTGTTCAATTTTACCTGTTTTGGAATGCAAGTAAATTTTAAGCAAGCATATAAATAAACAATAGGGGGGTGGGGGGTGGGGTGATAAAAGTGAAGACAGAGACCATATGACTCCACTCAGGTAGGGCCAGAACACAGACTGGAAGGTGCCCGAGGCTTGGACCATTGTGTGATGGGGACATTTTCTATTTTGCAAGATAAAAAAGTTCTGGAAATCAGCTACATAATGATGTGAATATGTTTTGCAGAAGTGAATGTACACTCAAATGGTCAAGGTGTACCTCATGCCTCAGGTGTGTTAAGTTCGAGGCTCCAGCCTGGTTCACAAGGGGTCCAAGGACCCTGGTTCTTGACCCAGAATGGGTGGTGGGGAATGGAACGACCAAACATGAATAATTAAACAATACAAAACGTAAACAAAACAAAACAATGGGGCACAAACATATGCTACCACATGGATGAATCTTGGTAACAATAAGAAGAGTAAAGCAAACCAGGCACAAAATACATAGTATATGATTCCATTTATATGAAATGTCCAGAATAGGGATATCTATAGAGAGAGAAGATGTCTGCTAACATACACAGGTTTATTTATAGGGTGAGATGTTCCAGAATTGGGTAACTGTGGTATTTTATGACATGAATAAGCAAAATAGAACCAATTATATATCTTTAATTGTTAAGTTGATGACTTATGAAGTTTGTCTCAAGTGGGGGAATAAATCTAGTATGTGATTGCAGCAGAGAGGAAAACATCAGTATGTCTAGGGACAGATAATGGTCAGGTCAATGGAGGCATTTGGGTGTGGTTACTACGGTTAGGAGGATGTACCAAGTGAAGAAAAGCACTCGCCAAAGCAGAAAAATGGCACAAGCAAAGTTACAGAACCCTGTCATGTGGGCCTCTGAATTATCTGGCAACTGGCAGATGTAGTGATAAGAAACGTAGTGTTAAGAAATGAAATCAGAGATACTGTCAGAGTCCTAGAACATCTCATATACATGGTTCCTAGAACATGTCACATATTACACAAAAAAGCCCTGATTTTACTTAGAGAAGATATATAACCAACAGCCAGAACTAAAGTAAGTGATTTAACAGGTAAATGAAATTTAAAAGCACATTTTTTATATTGCATGTCATGCTGGGGAGGAAAATACTGAATTCCATGGAGCTATTTATAAGGTTTGTTGGTTCACCAACAATTCATTTTGTGTCTGTACAGCCACTTAGTACCTACTCAAGAATTTTGCCAATTAGCATTTCGTTCATTTGTAAATCCTAAAATTTTCACTTGAGGTAAGCGGTTCCTTTTTTTTTTTTTTTTTTAAATTTTAACAGCAGCAAGCAGTAAATAAAGTCCTGTTCCATGAAGTACTACAAACACTTTAGAGCAAACCAGATCAGGGCTACTTTTATTCTAGAGTCTTGCTCTCTGTGGGAAGTCCTGTCAACTAGATGAACAGGATTATCTAAACTAATTCTTCATTGTAATATCTAAGAATCAACGAAGAACCTTAAACATATCAAGAACCAAAAAAAGCATTGTTAAATCAAAGTGACCTTGAGTCAATATTCCATAAAACAAGTTCTTCACCTTTACCATGTACTGAGTTTCTGGTCATGTAGAAGGATATTTTAAGTAAGAAATAATGCTTCAAAGATTAAGACATTTAGGATTAGCAATAACTATAACGAACAGTAACAACAACAAAAACAGCCAAAATTTCATACCAATCACAATGTCAGGCACTCTTTGCTTTACTTTCTTAATACTCCCATATATTTATAAATATTTTCATAATCCCCATATTATAGATTGGGAAATTAAGGTAACAAAGGCTAAATAATTTGCCTTGGTTCACAGAGCTAATATGGTAGAGAAGGGATGAACCTAGATGGCCAATGACAGGATCAGAGCCTTCAATCACTAGTCTCTATGGTTCTTTGATTTAGAATGTCTGTTTCCATTCAAAGAAAAAAATAAACATCTATTTATATTCATAATATTTTAAAAGTTATAACATGATCCTTTAAATTCAATCCTATTCACACTGTTTATAATTTTGCCACCCCTCCCTATAAAAATCATCTCGTTTACCCTCTCTGTCAATATCAAAACATTTATTTACACTGTGCTAAGTGCTGGAGTTAAAAAAATCTTTGACTTACACTAAGAGTTTAAAGAAATTAAATTTTCTATGCTATATTTGACTGTATCTTATGACATAAGTTAGCTACTAAACCAGCACTAGATAATTCGGGTAATTCTAAAAATATGTCTCAGGATATATCCCTTATATTCAATTTTCCTTCTCATTTGCACTGATTCATGGACCGATTAAATCACTCTAGAAACAAGGTTATCTAAAACATACTAGAGGTGATTCTGATACACAACCCTGCTGAGAACCACTAGTTTTACATTTGCCATGTCCTCTCTAACTAAAGTGAGAGTATCACAAATACACAATTCATTTCTCAAGTCTAACTGACTAGTCAATCATGCCAATCTATACTTTACAGACTTCAATATAGGATATGCTAGATTGTTATAATCCAGCTAATCTACTTCTTCCAAAACTAAAACTTGAAAAATATTCATGTATGTCTCAGGAGAATCACACAAAGATACTCATCATAATACGATAGGCAACAGCAAGTAAAGGATAACAGCCCAATTGTTAAATGAATTATGGTAACTTTAAAATATGAAGATTTAAAAATGAGGTAGATCTACATGTACTAAATGATCTCCAATATTCTTAAGATCTAACTGTAGTTTAAAGAATATACACAAAATGATTTTTGCTATAAGTCCATAGACATAAATATATGTACACATATACATATAACATGTATAGATGAAAACTAAAGTTGGGAGAGAATTTATTCCAAAATGATTAGAAAAGTCTTCCTTACTTTTGGAGATGGACATGGAATGAGGAATGGTGGTCAGAAGGTATTTTATTTATATCTGTACTTGACTATTTACAGCTATTATTTCTGTAATTTAAAAAAGTTTCTTAAATAATGTTGTGTTGCCAATGGACACTTCATTTAAAACAAACCCGCTTTTGTGGTTACAAGACTTTCAAACGGGCACGACAAAAAGACTGCCATCACACCATTATAAACAGGCTCTAAAATGCCAATTTTCACTTTCAAATAAAATTCACAGTTTATTCAAGGTCAGAGAATGTTCTGTTGGAATTTTCAGTGTTTTACTTAAGAGGAAGAAAAAAAGAACAGTTAAATTTTTCTAACACTCCTATGATAAGGGATTCTCATGTAGGTTGTACAATTGCATGAAAGATAGCTTTAAAATTAAATTCACTTTCAAGTGTGCTCACAGCCATCACTCTCCAATGCCAGAGCCACCTGTATCTTGCCAGCCAAAGGAGAAGGGGGTTAAGTAAGGATCTCTCAATACCATGGCTCCTACAAAGCAGACTGCCCATAAACCACAGGAAGTAAAGCACCAAGGAAGTGACTAGCTACAAAAGTCACTTGTAAGAGTGCGCCTTCTTCTGGAAGGGTGAAGAAATCTCATCATTACAGGCCCCGTGTACTGTGGCACTTTGTGAAATTAGACATTATCAGAAGTACACTGAACTTCTGATTCGCAAAGTTCGCTTCCAGCGTCTGGCATGAGAAATTGCTTGGAACTTCAAAACAGATCTGCGTTTCCAAAGCTCAGCTATTGCTGCTTTGCAGGAGGCAAGTGAGGCCCATCTGGTTGGCCTTTTTGAAGACACCAACCTGTGTGTTATCCATTAACAATTACATCAAAAGCCATTTAAGCTAGCACATGGCATAGATGGAGAACCTGCTTATAAAAAAATTCACTGATGGGAAACATTTCATTCTCCAAAAAATTTTTTCTCTTTTTCCTGTTATCAGTAATTCTGAACATTAATTTTTTTCCCCATGAAGCCAAAAGGTACCTACATAAATTATGCAAGTGGAAAATAGAGGAGAGAAATCAGGTATTGGCAGTTTTTTCCATTTTCATTCGTGTGTAAATTTTTAATATAAATGTGGGGACATAAAGTGTTACTGCAAGCCAAAATGTTTCAGTGAATAAGTTTTAGCAGTTCAACTTTATAACAATTAAAAATAAATTTGTTAAATTTACCTGGACAATGACAACATTTGGATTTTTTAAAAACAAGTAAATTTCTTATTCATGGCAACCAAATGGTGTCTACAGCATTTTTATCATAGTAGATCCATCCATTCACAATACTTTTCTGAGTTGTCCTACATGCAAATATGTTTTTAAAGTTGTCTGGCTTCTGTACTATTCCTGTAAGTTTGCTATTAAACTGAACTATAAAAACTTCCAAAAAAAAAATTTTTTTTTTAACTAAATTCAGTCTGATTTATTCTAATTCCATCATAAACAGGCTTTTTTTTTTTTTTGGAAGCAAAATTTCAAAACAATAAAGATGCAGAAACAAATTGGTGAACTTAAAAAAAAAACTTGCCTAAAATGATAGGTATTAATTTAGCAAACCCTAAAATGATCAAGTCTCAAATAAGGAAAAGGATACATTTATGAAAGATGTGCTGCTGATCCCACAGCAGAGAATTTAAGACAAAAACTAAATTTTGTAAGGAGAGCCATGGGGATTTCAGGGTTATTTTTCAGACCATACAGGGTGAGGAAGGCATGTGCTAAATATTTTGTGCAAAAGAATCACAACAATAGAGTAAGTGTAAAATGGTTCAAAACTAAACTTTTAAGAGTTCTAGTCTTGCTTTTTATGAATAACTTTCTACCAGTCATATCAGTATCTATCTCAACAAGAAAGTGATTCAATATACTGAAAAATACTACCTAATGTATTTTAACTCATTTGATGTACACACCTTTTCCTTTTCTTTTTTTTTTTTGTCTCTTTTCTAAAACCTAATTGCCTGAAATTTTAACTGAGACTATATGAATGGGAATGAGGGGGAAAGGATGAACTGAGAACATTTCAGTTAGGAGTGTACAGACAGGTGCCTGTTTTATTATCCTTTAAACTTTCATTTGTATTTTATTTGCTATATATATGCATGAAAGATTTCCTAATTATAAGGAAGAACTGAAAGATGTACTAGGGCAAATGTGAAACACTGCTTACCCTAAAAAGATTGCCTAGTCACCTCGTAGTTTTTTTCCATTGGGCTCTTCCTTATTATCTCCTCTGGCAACAGGGAAATCTCAGCTACAAGTGATTCTTAACCATGTGCTCACGATAGTTGAAAGAGTCCTATATCTTTACTTGTCTAATCTATTCTGGATAAAATATGCACACTTGATTAAAAAGGAAACTAAATTAATATTGTTTTCTTGGGTACCTTAGGCCTTTCATTATAAGCACTTCAACATTCCAGGCCTTGAGATACACACCTTACTGTTTGCTTCTATACCAAGAGTTCCAGGTTAAAAGAGTGCTTTTTTGTTTGTTATTGCTTTTCTGGCTTGCCTGACATTCAGCCATATATCACTCTATGTGTACTCTTCTCTAATTAACCGGCTGAAAAAACTATAAATAGGTAGTTTGCCACACTGTATATAAAGTTTTCCTTAAATAATCTATGACATATCATATCAATGTTTAAGAGTACTACATGAAGACTCACATAAAGAGTTCTAGCAGCACTTCCTTTTTCAAGGGTCCCATTGCCACAGCACATCTGCTCTCTGTGAGCATTTGCTTCTTTCCCGAGTGATTAGCACTATTAACTGCAGCCTGCACAAGAAATATAAAGAGCATGCCGGGCTCCTCTATCTTACAGTGGCAACACTAATCCTTGCATTGTATTATGATGGTAATGATAACTCTGGAATTTGGAAGTAGATACAAATATCATACCTATTTTGTAGTGAGTAAATGAGGACAGAAGCCTAAAAGTAAGGTAATATGTGTAAAAGTCAACCAGCAATTAAGCAGCAGAAACAGAACTCGGTCCCAGGTCTATGAAATTCTATAGTCAATGTTATTATATACAATGGTATAACTGGCCCTATGGAATTGATTTACTCTCAGTTTCAGAAATCACATTTCTGAGGAAATGAATACATTGTTACAATTTATCTTTTCTAGCCAGGCTACACCATTCACACAATGCTGCATCACCTGGACTGCCTGCACTGGGATCAGGTTGCACACCTAATCCAATCCCTGCAAGTTATGTAACACACAGCTGAGCAATATCCAGAAGGATCTCAGACTATATCCTGCTCTTGTCTATCCATGTGATCCTGGATCCTGTCAGCTCCCATTGCTAGAAGAGTACTTGACCTAAATCAGATTAAGTCCCAAAGTTCAGGGAATGGTACTGAAAAGGTAAAGTTCCATAGTTTGGCAAGTTTTTCATCAAGCCCCACAGAATTCACTGAAAATTTCAGTTCCAGCTGTATTCATTAATCAAATTTCTCTACTCAAAATGTTAATTACTTACTAAATACACTTTTCCTGTGTAGTATTTAGGGTAGTGTGAATCAAAAACTCCTGTTAAGTATCTAGACTTCCTTGAATTCACAGTGAAATATTTATTCCTCTAAAGATTCTTCCTATCCTTCATGAAGTTTAAGCAAAGGAAAAGGTATGCCTGTGATCTCATTTTGCAAATATTTTCCCCCTATGGCTGATAACTACTATCTTCTATAATACTATCTTACAGCAATACCACCTTTCTTTTCCAATAAACGTTAATAATCTAAAATTATTCTTTCCTTATTCTAGGCCCACAATGTCCAACACAATAGTCAATAACCACATATATGTACTGAGCACTGAAATGTGGCTGCTCTGAATAAAAATTATAAAAATTATGAAATTTATATATGCATTTTATATATTATACTTGCTTATAAAAATGGAATGAAAAACATTCCATTAATATTTCTGTACTGAAAACAGCCTCCTATGATTCTATTTTGGATATACTAGGTCAAATACATTAAAATTATTTTATTTATAGAATATTATTCAGTTTTAAAAATGTAATTCTGATGACATAATATGGGTGGAACATAACATTCTAAATGGAATCAGTAGGCTAGAATAAGCAAATTAAAACAGAAAATAGAAAAGGCACTAGGAGGGAGAAATGTAGAATTAGGGTTCAGGTTCCACAGGGAAGGAGCCTCACTCAGGCTGTGAATGGATCTTAAGAACCTAAGAATACTCAATGAAATCTCACAATAATTTCCACAAACCATTCAATAAATGCTTCTAACAAGCATCTTGAAAATACTGACAATCAGTCTTATGCTGAGAGCACTTCTTTGTTATAAAGGAAATAATTTCATCAAAGCAACATAGTGCACAGAAAAGCAAACAAGTTGATGTTCTTTTGATCTATAGCAGTCAGTCCTCTGAATTTAGTAAGGTTTCCAAATCTTCATTTATAATCACATTCCCTGGCTTCTAACCTAAGAGGCACATTTAGTTTAAAGTAATGTAATAGTTTTGCACCTCTGAATACAGAGAAGGGTGTACTACAAGTTTATGGTTTATAGGAGTCTTCAGAAGACAGATTCTCAATGTATCAAGCATGTTTATTTACTACAATGCAATAAAGTATAAAAGGAATTATAGGAAAACAAAATGGGAAAGAAAATATGATTTAAGGAATATGACTTCATAGGAATTGAAGCAATCTTGTGTCAGGAAGCCAAAGGAGACACACCAACACAGAAAATCAACAACAGCTTACTACCTGTTGTCATTTCTTAGCTCATTTAATCCACAAAAACTCTCCATAGAGCTGGATTATAATTATACACCTTTGTTTATTGATGAGGAGACAGGCAATATAAAGAAGTTGTTTGTCTGAGTTCACACACAGCTAGTAAATGGTAGCAACCTGACCCCAGAAGCCCCCAATCGCCCACTTTCATAATATATATAGTGGCTTCACAATGAAATTTATGGTGAGGGTCAGTGTCATCAAATAACTTTTTAGGTACAACCTGGTGGCTTAAGTCTACTGCCTCTGGTCAGCATAGGTTCCAGAACCAGAGCCAGAGGAACGATAAATATGAACAACTAAGTAAAATAAATAAATGCTTCCTCCTCTTCTCTCTTCTTGCCTGCCCACACCTTTCAAGTAAACAAACAAGTAAAATATAAACAAAATGTCAGAAAAGACTAAAAATACTTAGTGAGCCTTCCCTCACCCATCCAAGGGGCAGTAGGACTCTACAGCATCTTCAGAAACAATAACATATAAATAAACTCACATAAATGATAAAATGGTCAAAATGAAATAATTATGGTCCAATTTTATTACAGAAATTTAAAAAATGGACTGTCAGAAATAGCAAAATGGCCAATCACAGATCTATAGTTTTACATGAAGTTCAATAACATACTGACAGAAAAGGCGCAGTAGACCTGTGGTCCACAGGCCACACATAGTGGTTTCAAATGCAGGGAATCCAAGGTAGGATGCTGCATGCACACTATATATCTTGCCATATTTTTATCATAAACTGTACTTAATGTTGTCTTAATAAACATTTGTATATTTTTCAAAACACACTGACTTTCGCTGAGACTAATAACCATCTCTCATGCATGTGTCAACATTCTACAGTCTACCTTCTTGGTTATGCAAGTCTACAAGAAAGATTAGGCATAAAGAAGGTTCATAGTAAATCATCTGAAAGAGCTTTAGAGAGTATCTCATCCTGACAAGCTGTTTCTCTATCAAATTAACAAGTTCGCCAAATGATCTAATTTTGTTTTCATTTTTAATTAAGGGATAATTTACATACAGTAAAATTCATTTTGTGTTCAGTTCTGCAAGTGTTCTGTGTGAGACAAACACAGACAGCTGTGTAAACACATCAACAAAATACAGAAGAGTTCCACTGCCGAAAAAAAATTCCCCCATGCCACTCTACAACCAACATCTAACCCATCTCCCATACCTAGGAATCACTGATCTGCTTTGTCCCTATAATCTTGCATTTTCATATACAAATGCGATTACACTGAACATGTGCTTTTGAGTCTGACTTCTTTCACATACATGATATATTTTAGATTGATCCATTTGCTGCAACAGTAGTAGTAGTTCTTTAATTTTGTATGTAACACTATTTAGACATTTGCCAGTTGACAGAAATATGTATGGTTCCTTTTTTGGGCAACTAAAACATATCAACAAAAGCTGCTAATATGTGCACAGAGGTTTTTGTATTAATTTGAAGTTTTTATTTCACTTGGGTAAAACTGAAGAGTGAGTCATATGACGTGTTTGTGGTCCAGCAACATGATGTTCTCACCAGCACTTAGTATAGTCAGATTCCTTTGATTTTAACCATTCAAATTGATATATAGAGTATGTTAAGGTCTAATTTATATTATTCTAATGACTGATAAATGGAGCATCTTTTGATATATTCGTTTTCCATCTATATATCTTCTTTAGTAAAATGTCTGATCCTCTGTCCATTTTTAAATTGGTTTCTTATTACTAATTTTGGGAAGTTCTTTATTTATTCTGGATAAAAGTCTTTTATTCAGATCACATGTGACTTACAATCGTTTTCTATCAGTCTGTTACTTCTCTTTTTGTTATCTTATGAGTACCTTTCGCAGTGACCTGGTGGCCTAGCAGATAAGGCCACTGAACGTAGTACATATACATCCCAAGGACCCAGGTTCAAGACACAGGACCAGGGGAAACAACAGCAATGAACAACTAAAATTCAAAAAAGTGTTTCCTCCTCTTCCTGCCTGCCTGCCTGCCTGCCGCTGCTTGCCTTCATTCCAGTCTACACCTTTCCCTTTAAAAAAAAAAAAAAAAAAAAAGTGTCTTCAAAGGGCAGAAGATTTTGATGAAATCCAATTTATCTTTTAGTGGATTATGTTTTTGATATCTAAGAAAATACTTGCTTAACTCAAGTCACAACAGGCTTCTTCTTAAGTTTTCTTCTAGTAGTGTATAGTTTTAATTTTAATTTGTAATCTATTTTTGATTAATTTTTGTTATGTTATGCAGAACATCAATTTTTTATTTTTACAACTTTATCCAAATTTCTGGCCCTTCTCACAGTAGAGAGCATAGACTAATAAAGGAAACAGCAACATAATCAACCCTCTAAAATACAAGGTGGGAGCAGTATGAAAAAAGAGTAAGTTCAAGAACAGTGGTAGGAGAGGGTACTCATCAGCTAAAAACTAAGAGGATTGGCACCAGTGCTGGACAACAGTTGGGTAACACTCAAGGAAGAGGAAATACCACCATCAATATACAAAGATGTGAACAAATAAGGCTTATTGGAAATAGCTAAAGAAGGAAATTATCAACCACTTCATATTCATGGCAAACACTTCGGCATTATAATATTTCTGATAGGCTGTTTCAGGAAATGAAAACGCTAAGATCCCCAATAAACAAGCAAGCAACAAAATTCAACTCAACCACTACTACTGTGTAAGTAATGTTTCTGCATCTATGAAAGCAAACAAATGATCAAATGAAAGGTCCCTCAGGAGAGTGAGACTCAGAATAAACGGCTAATTCCCAGCCCTAGAAGAAATATCCCCTGCCCCTCCCACAGCTAACTCCACACAAAAGCCCTCATTTCTCAGCCCTCTCCCCAGACCTTGGAGACTCCTCTGAAATACCCACTTGGAAGTAAAGAATCATTAGCAAGTCCCTACCTCCTCTGCCAATTTCCTAAAAGAAATCTTTTTGCTATAACCAGACTGGCTATCCCTGAGGACACCACACCCCTGCTGGCACTGGAATAAAGCCACGCCCCACCCTGCGACAGCCCCCCTCCCGCAAGACCAGCATGGAGGTGGAGCTACTATTCTCACTGTCCCCACAGCCTCACTTTCCAATTTTAAAAAATTTAAAAAATAAAAAGGTAAGTGAGCTCAGGTGCGAAAGTCCTATACTTCCAAGTAAAGGTCAAGTTTCCCATAAGTCTCTCAACTAAAGACTGCTCATCTCAATATTTTGAAGAGCATTTTTCCACCTACACCTTAGGCAGGATGAAAGACAAAACATTTTTCTGCTTAAAGAATTTGGCGTTCTGCACTGTCTCCAGCTAAGAGCACAGTTCACATACATCCCAAGGACCCACGTTCGCATCCCAGGGTCAGAGGGAAAAACCAAAAAAAAGAACAACTAAATAAAAATTCCACATACATCCCAAGGTCCTGAATTCAAGACCCGGGGTCAGACGGAACAATCAATGTGAACAACAATAAAATAAATAAAGTGCTTCCTCCTCCTGCCTGCCTGCCTGCCTGAACTTTTCCTTTAAAAAAAATAAGAATTCAACATTCTATTAACTATTTTTTAGAGACAACTGAACTTTTTTTTGAAAGAGAAAAATAATGAACCATGTAAAGATAGCCCATTGCTGTGTTGATAAAACTGTATCTGCAGAACAAGTAACACTCTAACGAAACCTAACGCTTTCTCCTATCAGACCTTAACACTGACCAAAAAAACCTCAATTATCCCATGTACCCTACTCAAAATAACACTCTCACTTGGGAGAGTAGTCAATAACTGGCAGCTTGCTAAAGAATCAAATTTTTAAGGGGGTGGGGGTCAACTGATAAAATACATCACTTATGTTTACAAAGGTAAATTTTCTCTCATTCCTCACACTCAGCCACAAGTCCTCGATGGGAAGTCCTCCTGTACTCGTAAGAACTCAAACTCAATGGCCTTAATACAGCAGGCACTCAATAACAGTGGCTAAGAATGCTCATTCTTCCAATGACGCTACCATCAACATGGGTAAGGGTGCAAGCCCAAGATGAGAGGTTCTAAGTGAATGATAACCTGTGTCACACAAAGTCTGAATTCAGTAGTAGGTAACTGAAGTCACCATACTCCAAGAAGTCTTAGAATACATCACAAATATTTATCAGAGCCAAAATATTTTCAAAATAAGTGATCTCTTCTTCACATCACAAACACAAATGCATACCATAATAAATAAAATATTTAGTAAACTGTTTTATCCTAGTTTAAATGTACAAATTTCAAAATATTACAACTAAAAACTTTCATATAGTAAACTTAAGAGTGACTTTTATATCTACATAATCTTATGCATCACTACTGGGGCAAACTAATATTTCCATAAAAACACAAATGCAACTATAAAAAACCATTCTCTTGTATTATTTATGAAAACAAAGGAATGATTTTAACTTTCATATTTTAACTTTTTCAGTGAAAAGGCTATTTAAGGACAAAATATAATTGTTGAAATAAATGCATATAAAATTCATGTCAACATAAATTTAAAAAGACCTAACTGAGAAAAAAATGAATAATGATTTTAATTTTGACACTAAATTCATGTATGAAATGCACAGAAAAAAAGGTCAAAAGATCTTAACTTTTACATTAATATATGAAAATTATAGAAAGTATGATTGATTACATCATGGGAGTACTATGTAAACAGAAAAATCCTCAAAATTAAAGTCAGAAAATTGGAATTTAAACTTTGATTCAGTATCTTTGATTCCAGAAATTAAGTCTCATCTTCTATAAGCCTGGTTCCTCAAATAAAAAATACTATAAAAGTAGTAATTTAAGGGGGAGGGGGAAAACAAATAAATAAAAATTGTGATATATTTGTTCCAAACATTTTCACTAAGTGATTAATAACAGAACTTGTTCTCTGTTTCCATCATTGATGAAAAGCTTAAAAATTATTAACATTGAGAAAAATTAGTAGAGCTAATAGTAAGTTTTCATTATGACCTGAAAATATAAAATTTGCAATAGAAAACTTTGCTGAAGTCCAAAACGGGAAAACATCCATACCAAAATCACAAGTAAGGACATTGTTAACTTGTTTATTTGATCTCAATGGCACAGCTAATGTAGCAGCATCCCACAAAGACCAATAGTCAATTGAACCCATTGTTTACAACTGTTGAATTTAACAAGGAGTTAACTGTGGCTCAGAAACTGGTTTCATCATCCTGAAAACACTCTGGTTCAAAGTCCAAGAGTCAAAAGCAATAAACCAAAAGCTCTAATACCCAGATTGCCTATCCAGGTTATTCACCAGACTAGGCATTCAATGACTTTTGGTAGAAGCCAAAAATTAATTCTAACATCAAAGTTAAAGATTTATGAACAGTGAATATAATCAAACCCTAAAAGTGTAACAAGACCTTGAGGTATAATGGTAGCACTGTTGGATTAAGTACACACCATTTGGAAGCCAGATTCATTTCAACTGAAGACTGATAAATTTATTTATAAATCTTACTCAGACCATAAAAACTGAAAAGAAGTGCCACCTTATAGTCTCTATGAAACAACGCATTATGTGTGTCTATGCATACTACAGTAAATAGAAATGTCTTGTCCAGACTTGGTCTGAGTTTCATCTTAACCCTTCATTTCCTATTAAGTAATATCGTAAGCCCCAGTTTCGATTACTAATAGTAAGAAAAACTAGAGAAAAAAAATCTGATTCTATTTTTTATTTTACTATTGTGACTACAGGAATTCAGAAACTTGTGACATATAAAGCAATCCACTCTGGGCACGCACCTCAGGACTGCCCCAGCTCCAGCACGCTTAGTGATTGCTCATGCTGCCTACAGATCCCCTCAGACTAGGAACAAAGTAGAAAGATAAAATAAAACTCTTCCTAGGCTACAGATAAATCAGAAAGCATCTGGTTTTAAGATCAGACTACCATAGAGTTAAAGAAGAGTCAGGGGACTTAATTCAAAAATATAAATTATCATTCCAGATTCTGGCAACAGACAAATACTGCTCCAAATGTTCTAGGTCAAATACCTTTATTTTAATGCATTTCTATGTTTTTCATTTTGTTTTGCTTTTTGATGTTTTGATGCCTTGGATGGAGAGAATAATGTCTACTTAGCAAATATCCCACTATTATGTTATGGAAGTAGCATACAAAAAAACATGAAAAGAAAATGAGCTTATTCTAGAGACATAACATTAAAAATGAAAAGCTTCCTCCAGATAAACTCTGCTCTCTTCCTCATCCCTGTGTTGTCTTTTGTATGAGATGGGGAGAGTTAAGCAGGAAGCAAGAAAGCATATTGCAGGGGTGACTAAGACCCACAAACCAAAGATTTACAGGACCAAAAGAGACAAAAAAGAAAAAGGGTTTATTTGCACATACAACACGTATACAGTCAGGAGATCTCAAGGGGGTGATTAGAATGTGGGGCTTAGACACTATCTTAACCAAAGATGTTTAAAGTGTAGAGAAAAGCTAAACAAAGGAGAAGGGGGTGAAGGATGTTAGGGGTTTAGGAAATGGGGGTGGGATAGGCTGTGAAAAGGTTAGTAGGATATGTTCGACTTACAATGGTTGTTTAGTAAGATGGGTGAAGCAGGCAACAGCTATTTTCCAATTCCTTTTGTAGGAAAAGGAAACATTTTTACAAACTGAAATGTACAGTCTGCTTTTAGATGGAAAGTAGGAGAGCAGAGAGCTAACTGCCTGCAGTTCAAAACTTTATGCCAAAAAATAGGAAAATTGTCTTTTTATTAAATTTAATATTTTACATACTTTTTAAAGTCATGTTTAACAATAGGATTTCTGCTGAGTTTCTTCATATTAATTTATATTTCATTATCGTTTTTCACTTTGCAGAGAGGAGAAAAAAAAAAAGCACAACAGTGCTTTAGGCTCTAGAAGGAGTTAATCAAGCCCTGAAGGATCATCCATCCCTGTACTATCACTTCCTGCCTTTAAATATATTTACCAAAAATACCACAGTTTAAGAACACTAATGAAAGCCATAACTACTATGAATTTTAATTACAAAGGATATATTGTTAAACCAAACTGTCTAAGTTGAAATATTTAAACTCAAGAGACTCCACCACAGTCATCTTCTGGTCAAGTCTTTAAAACCAGAAAGAAAACACTCTTTTTGAATCTCATGAAAGGAGGAGGAGAGGAGTTTTCTACCCTGATAGTAGCAGGATGTTACTCTGACTGAATAAAGAAAACAAACAAAAAAGTCATGTAGAGAAGACATGTTGGCTAACTACCGCCCTCTTGTTGGAAAGATGCCACCTTCAGTTGGGAAAGCATTTAACCAAAACACTCACAAAAGTCTATTTTAATTTTGTATACATCTCTAACTTCAGTAGAAAACAACTTTTAAAAAAATGAGGAAGAAATATAAATTTCTCAGAATCAGATCTAAATCACTATTACAGGAGCATTTATGTGAAAAAAATACTACCAAGATTAGGGGGCGAAGGCATGGCTATAATACTGGAGGGGAAAAAATTTTTTTAAACATAAATTTACAGTTTGATTTGGAAATGCGAACTCACATTTATGATCAAATCAAATGCCACTACTAGTTTTGAAAAGGAATTTAATACCTTCCCTCTTACTTTACAACTCTGCTGGCAGGTGCAATCGAACATGGTCTGAAAACAAAGGTCTCAGCTATAGAGGGTGTTTTAGTTTAAGGGTCAAATTTTATAAAGTAAAAGAGATTACCAACTACCTTAAAGGGAAACCTAACCATAACTTCCTCAATCAGAGATGGGGGAGAAAGGAAATCAATGAAAGTAATTAATTTTAGTGCTATTTTAATAGAATCTTACTACTGAAAAATTTAGAAGTACAAATGCCATTCCATCTGCCATGGTGGATACAAAGAGGCTTTTCTTTACGCAAGAAAGCCTACTATTAAAAAAGAATTCTGTGATCTTTTAAAAAGGATAAACAAATAAACCAAAATAGGACATACAGAATCAAAAAATTTCCCATGTATACTAAGAAAGTGTTTACTCTAGAATTTAGTCTCTAACCTGGTGACCTAGGACTCTCAACAAATAGAAATAAGGACAAGCAGGTGAAAAATGTCTCCTAACCTTTACAGCAGCACTACACACTGGCAGTATCATCGAATTTGCAATTGACATATACTGATCATTTACTATCCTGCTGATTCCAAGTATTAATTAAATCCTACTTATACTGTTACACAAAAAAACAGTCCTTATGAAAAAATGCCAACGGAATAACTCTACAAATGCCTCAGTACAGTGCCTTGCAGGAGTCTTTAATAAATAGGAGTAAATATGCAATACAGAATCCAAATGAACAAATTCAAAGTGGCTGTATGAGTGGTAAGATTATGGGTAGGCTTTTTCTGCATTTCTGAATTTCCTATTTGATTATACATCCATATTTTATTATCAAAACATGTACTTTGTTTTCATAATATAATTAATTTTAATGGTGGATGTAGTTACATATTTGATGAATAGTGAGCCAGCACATCTAAACTTACATTTTGTAAATCAAAACTATCTTAATAAAATAAATAAAAATCAACTGATTTTTAAAAAATAATAATGAAGTGGGGTACACCGTGAAATTAAAAAATATGAGCTCTGACAACTGCATGAACTTGAATGACAGCTCCTAAAATTAATATTACTTACAACTCCTAACTGTAATCTACAAAAATAACTACCACTAAGATTATAGTGAGAGTGACAAAAGATGATCTATAGAGAAGTGCTTTGCAAAATACCTGGCAGAAGTGGAAGGTCTTAAAAAAATACTATCTAGTAGTTTTATCACCCCAACATGTCCTAAACTTTTAAGTTTCGGATTAGAGTTTGTGTTGCTCCACCTGGAGGTTACAAGTTTATGACAGACTTCCTGGAAAATTAGTTCTGCATCAAGCAGGACAGGAAAATAAACTGGAAAACAAGCACTAGCCTCCTTTCACCAACAACCAATTGTGAAATAGGCTGAAATGGCACTTGAACATTTATATGTTTTGGTCTCCTTCTCTTCATAGTGTTATGTTCTCAGAAAGCTCCAGAAAATCCATTCTGGTGCATGCTGTTTTTATATGTAAGAATGTTCATATAGGCATGCCCTGGTGAAGTAGTGGTGTGGTCAAATGCCTACAGCCAAAGCACACTCCACATACATCACAAGGACCTGGGTTTGTGTCTCAAGCTAGAGAAAACCATCAAGATGTACAACCAAATAAAAATGAATGG
>RJWH01001914.1:0-62962 GCA_004363575.1 Solenodon paradoxus
TAGTGCGCGTGATCAAGGCTCTGACTGGTTGCTAATTGATTGGTTGCTAATATTCTTGGTTGCTAATGTTTATGCTTTGTTTATGAAATAGGGAGGCGACCGTTAGGCAAACAGGGCAGTGGCTGAGGTACCTCTGAGTGTAATTTTCTGTTGGATTGCATCAGCCTGGCTTTGTGGCCTGGCCCAAGTCCCCAACAATTATACATTAAAATATTATTCTATTTGTAATATAACTTTTGCAATATTCATTTGGAATTTTATTTTGATTACATGGTTTTATGTAAGGAGTTAAAAAATATGCTTAAGTTTATTAACCATTACTTTGGATAATCTGAATTTTAAGTACCCGGTAAGGATATACCAGAATAATTCTTTATTGTTGTTTGTTTTGTATCATCTTTAATATTTATACCTCAGATATTTATGCTTTATTATCATGTGTACAGTATAGTTATGTCTACCTTTTTCTAGAGGCATATCTATGTGTTCTAATATAATTCATTGGAAGTCTATTTTACCAGGGCTCTGAATATTAATATTTGTCATATAAGAAATTCATAATGTTTTTTCCTCTAATTCTAGATTTTTTATTTCTGTCCCATCAGTCATTCTCTCTCTCCATGTGACGTATCACACATTTTGATTATTTATTTGTTTTTTTTGACAGGTGGGGCAGTTCTGTTTTCTTTTCACAGTTTGTCTAGTTATTTCTTAAATTTGTTTCTCCAAATTAACAGTAAATCAGCTTGTATCCCAAAAAGCCCTCATTAAAAATATTTTTTTTTCTTATTTGGGGAAATATAAAATCTCTATTATGTAACCTCATTATATTGAATAATAAATTTATATTTTTCTTTTGTTCACTTTCTTTTCTGACTTTCAGTAAGAGCTGATTTAAAGCTTTTCTTACATAAATTAAGCCAACTTTTAATTAAATTTAAATTACTGTATCTTTTTATATAGAAATTTTAAATGAAGCTTAATGCTTTATTATATTCCTTAGCTGACTGTGAGAAAGCCATATATATATAAAACATATATATATATAAAATCTTATTTGCACAAAATGTTTTATTTTACTTTGCAAATATTATCATCACTTAGAAATATTAAAATTTAAGTTTTTCTCCCTAGGATTTTTGACTTATTTTTTTACATATGAGTATTCTAACGTTTTTGCACTATATTTTGGTGAACCCTGTGATATCCTTGTTACACTTGCATATATATAAATTTTGTATCATTTTCTTCCCTTGCTACATTCTCCGCTAACTCCAATATACAGTGCCATAATAATCTGCTGCGGGACGGGGGGCGGGGAATAATATATAACTATTGTATTTGTCTTATATACCTTCCTAAGGCCTTTCATCTAATCACCCTACTCTGATATTTCACTTAGTTTACAAATGAGGAAACTAAGGAAAAAAGCGGTTACAGTTATGTTCCCTAATACAGCTGTTATGAGTGACGCTGATTGAAAATCTAGGCAATCTATAGTCTTTTTAGTGTAAGATGCTCACTGGAAGAATTTCTGCTATGGACTTTTCCACTCAAATGTGCCACTTGTTTTGGAATTTGAGTGCTGGAGACTTAGCCTTGTATCTATAGTCTGTGAGATCCTTCAGTAAGGGGTTTCCAGTGCACCCTTAAAGCACTACAACATTTAAAGTTCTTCCATATATCTGATTAGGGTTGGATTCATGAAGCTGTGTCGCAGCACAGGACTCCAACCTTAAAAAAGCAAGGTGCTTACTTTACCACTATATGGTGATCATCTTGAAACTTGCAATTTTTTCATAGCAGTTTATACATTTTTAATTTGCACTGAGTCTCCAAAAACATATAACCCATCCTGTACATTAACTCTTTTATTTTTTGTTTTGTAAGTGCTAGGAATCTATGCTTTTCTTTTGGACTGTTACAGAGAGAAAAAGAATATAATACTTTATTCTTTTAATAAAATCTAAAGAGTTTAAATATTTTCCCTATGGTAACACAATCTTAAATGAGGATTCAAGGTACAATTGCTTTATTGCAGAAGTCTTGAGCTTTCCATTTTATCATGATGCTGTCCTGAGAATAAAAACTATGTAGGCTAAAATAAAATGATCTCTTGGAAACATAGCCATATAAAAATAATTTATAAAAAGGAGGAAGGCAGTGGAAAGTAGAACAAACTGCGTATTATAGACAGTTTCTTCTTAATTCAATCATATTGAAATGCTGAATACATTTAAATGACAAAAATTCTTCTATAGCTGAGTTTAAAAGATATACAGTAAATATCTTTCTGTAATAAGAAAGAACAAATGGCCATAGAATTAAGTGCCACCTGATGATGCCCAGACTCAGAATGCTGTCACAGTTGATATTGAGCCAAAGGAAGGAGACTGGACCCTGAATGTTGGAACAGAAGATGTTGTGGGCTACCTGACATGAGGAGGCAATACCTCAGTGCTTCTCCAAATCTGAAGCCTTTAAAGGATTCTCAGTTTCATACAATAGAAACTACTCAAGTTAGGAAAATAATGAGGGATATTGACATTTTCCTAGAGCTTTGTATGGAAATAAAAAAAAAAAGTTACTGGAAAAATGGAACTCCAAGCATTTCTACATTAAGAATTGTAATCCAAATTTGAACAATTTTATTAAGCATAAATCCCAGATCTTGAAATGAAAGGAAAACTGATTCTTGGATGATTATATTTTTTGGAAACTGGAGTTAGAACAAAAAAACCTGTTTTATAAAGAGTTCTTCATTCTCCAAGCCTTGCAAAGCTCTAAAGAATCATTAAATCATATTGACATTAATTCAAAATATAATCAAAAATAGATAAAACTCTCTTTAGAAAAGTTGGTGGGAACAATAATAAAATTAATGAGGAAAACAAGGGAATTATTTGGAAGAGATACAAAGTCATTGCTTACATGATCAAATAGGTTAAAGGAAATATCCATAATGTATGCGTTTTATGATATGATAAAGAAAAGTTGAGTGGAAAATAAACCAACTAGAACAATTCAAAATGAAAATTTAACAATACTATATATAATTTCTTTAAATAAGATACTAGCTGAGTACACCAAAATGAAATAATAATTTAAGAATTGGCTAATTTATTCAAATAAATTGTTGGAGATAGCTAAATAAATAGAAATTGTGGGGAAGGAGGGAGGGAAAGGTTTATGAGAAAAGAAGAATGGAAACAGCAGGGCCAACACAGAGTTCTAGACAAATTAATTACAATATACAATAAGATGAATGTAATATGCAAATAATCAAAGTCTAAGACTAATCCAGAGTTTAAGAAGGAGATAAATATTCAGATTAAAGATATAAACCATATTGCAGGAAGAAAAATAGAATTGAATGTCACTTAAACACATCTCATTAAAACTGCAAAATGTCATAGACAATGATAAACTATTAAAATGAAACATTTAAATATTTAATTCTTGTATGACATAGAAAGAGTTCACAAGGCATTATTACTTCATACTCAAAACAAGAAAAGACACTGAAAATAAAGTTGAAAATTAAAGTTACAGTGTAAATTATCACCCCCAAATCTGAAGAGACAGGCAGAACAGAGAATCTGAGCTTACTGGGATCAGTAGCTGCTACTGAAGCTTGTAGGGACATTTAAAAGGTGACTGACTAGTAGATGGAGATTGAACATTAGTAGACTGAGATATATAAAACTCCTCGTGGATATGTTTAAGAGAGCCCCCATTATATAGTAAGTTTTACCTCCAACAATCCTCTCAGGGTGAAGATAAGAGAAAAATATCCCTTCTGCTCCAAACATTGGGGGAAGGGGAACATTTCTTAAGTATACCCACATACCCAGAACACTGTTTACTTATCAAGGTCTGCTTTCAAAGGAAACTACTTTCCCGGAGTCTGACAGGAGAAGAAGCATATGACCAAATTCATAACCATCTGAACTTCCTCTCTTACCTACACAGGAGAGCAAGGAAATCTAAGAAACAATTTAAAAGTGTAGTGACGGTAGATCTCTAAAATATTTATATTTAATCCAATTACTAGGCAATTATCCCCCCAAAACTAACCACTACTCAATAGGACTATTAAATAATAATATAGAATGAAATCTGAAACACACAAAACTGTCAAACCTCATTAAGGAATGTCTTTAGAAACTTCAATAGGTACAAGGGGAGACAAAGAGAACACTAGAAGGAATATTAGCCTCTGAACAAACAGCTGAATCTATTAGTAAACTCTGTCAGGCTCCTAGAATGATAATTGTAAAATCTCATATCAAACATCAATTTACATCAGTTTTTTGTTGTTGTTATTGCTGCTTGATATGGCTTTCAAACAAATTACAAAGCCTAAAAGTCATACTTATGAAAGGATTTTTGAAGTGCTCTCACCAGGCATTTAAAATAATTCTGTTTAACATGTTATGGATTCTAATAGAAAAATTAGACAATAATGAAAGAATAGATAGGTAGTATAAGCAGATGGGTAATAAAATCCTTGAAAAGGTATCAAAAGGAAATGTTACAAATAATAAGAAAAAGAACAGAAATAAACAATGTGTTTGATGAGCTTATCAGTCTGGATGAAGACAAGGGATTAATTAGCTTAAAGTATGTGATAGAAATATCTGAAATATCAAAAGAAATTGAAAAGATAATAAAAACTTAATGAAATAATATTCAAGAACTTTGGAATATATTAAAACATGTAAAAGAAATATAATGAGAATACAAGAAGAAAAATAAATATTTGGGAAAGAATGAATGAGAATTTTCTAAATTAATGACACTAAACCACATCCAAGAAACTCAGAAATCACTTCAGAAAGCTATAGGCTAGCATATCATATTCTAACTGCAAAAAACAATGACAAAGAGAAAACATAAAAAAAATACTAGAGAAGAAAAAAAAACAAAAACACTTAAAACATCTTATCTAGATACAAAGATAATAACTAATTATACATTTATTTGAAAGCCAGGTATGGAAAAGGAAGGTGGAGTGAAAGAAAAGCAAAACAAATCATCAACCTAGAATTTTGTATTTAGCAAATTATGTTCAAACACCATTTGTTGAAGAGACTTTCCTTTGTTGATCAAATGCTTTTAGCTCCTTATTGTAGATTAATTGACTATACGTTATTGGTTAAGTTTCTGGGGATTCAGTTCTATTCCACTGATCTGTGCCTAAATGGTGTAATTTTTGTGATTTCATTTTCTTCTAGCATATTGTTTGCATATAAAATTGAACAGATTTTTGTGCACTTATTTTGTAGCCTGCCACTTTACTGTATCCGTTGATGAATTCTAGAAATTTTTGATAGAATTTTTGGAATTTTCAATATATGTAATCATATCATTTGCAAATAATGAGTTCTACTTCCTCCTTTCCAATTTGGATTCCTTTTATTTCCTTTTCTTGTCTAATTTCTCTGGTTAGGACCTCCAGTACAATATTAAATAGCTGTGGTGAGAATGGAAAACCTTGCCTTGTTCCTGACCTAATTGGAAATGCTTTAAATTTTTTGCCATTGACTACGATGTTGGCTGAGGATTTTTCATATATGGCATTTATCATGTTTAGGTATGAACCTTCTATTCCATTTTATGGAGGGTTTTATCATAAATTGATGTTGGATCTTGTTAAAAGCTTTCTCTTCATCTATTGACGTGATTAGGTGGTGTTTCTCTTTGCTCTCGTTGATATGGTGTATAACGTAATAGATTTACATATGTTGAAACATCCTTGCATCCCTGGCATGAATCCTACTTTGTCATGATGGAAGATCTTTTAGATGCATTGTTGAATTCAGTTTGATAATATTTCGTACAGAATTTTTGCAACTATGTTCATTAGAGATAACACAATGGATCTTTGACAAAGAGACAAAGACATTTCATTGGAGAACTTAGAGTCTTTTATAAAATGATGCTAGAACAACTGGACATCTGCATACAAATTGAATCTAAGTGTTGACATTAAATCTTTCAGAAACTTAATTCAAAATGGATCCTAGACTTAAATGTCAAATTAAAAACTTTGGAACTTCTAGAAATGACTAGAATAAAATTTGAGTGAGCTTGCATTTGAAGTTTTTTATATATAACACCCCCTCAAGAAACCCAAAACCAATAAACTCTCAGAATTAATGAAAGTGGACTCAAGATCTGCACAAATACCTCACCAAAGATATAAACATGATAAAGATATGAAGATGATAAATTTCATATAAAATTAGACAAATACAATTTATAACAATGTGATGCCACTATTCACCTGCTAGATGCTTAAATCTCAAGCACTGACATCCCCAAATGCTTGAGAGAATATGACATCAAAGGAACCCTAATCATTGTTAGAACTTCAAAATTGAAGTCACTTTGAAAGAAAGTCTGGCAGTTTTTACAAAGTTAAGCCGTATAAATACATATTTTGCTTTGAATCGTGTTCTCCTCCCCAACCAAAATATTGACTAGTCAAACCTCAGTACTGCATAATATGGCCTTATTGTGAAAGAGGATCCTCATGGAGGCACTCAAGTCAAAATGAGGTTATCCAGTAGAGACTTCATCTAATATGACGTGTCATTATTTTGGACCCAGAGAAAGAACACACATATGAAAGAGGGTCATAGGAAATTAACTTACTATATATAGAAAAGAAATTTATTGAAAAAAAAGAATGATGAGCATGTTATTATGCAACGGAATAATGCATTTACAAGTCAAATAATACTAAAGATTGTTAGTAAACCACCAGAATATAATTAGACAACTTTTTGCTAACGAGATTTGGTGTGATTCTATATATAAAGAACCATCTCAACAGAAGCCAGGAATAGACATGATGAAATTTTGTACCAGTAGAAACACTGTCAGCTTGCACTGGAAGAACTGAGAATGGATGAATTGAAGAAAAAATGACTCTAAGGATAGTGCCTGGGGATGCAGAGTTCAGAAGGCCTCATCCATCACCAAGTGCCTGGGAAACAGGTTATTTGCCTCCTTGGTCCCAAAAGTGAGTCACCTTTTTCTAGACATCAAAGAGGTAGAAGCACCAGCCAGAGAAGAAGGGTCAGAACTGATGTCCCAGTGTCCCCAAGGACAGAATATTGGGTCAATGAGATTTGTTATCACAATTTGAATTCTAATGGAACTCGCATACTAGGTTTCATATCTGCTTGGGATCTCTGATATTTTTTGTTCTGCACATTTCTCTCTTTTGGAATTGGAATATATTTTCTATACCTGTCCAACCAATTTATTGAGAAAGATGACTTGCTTTATCACAGATTCAAAGATGGATAATGTTAATTTCTTAGGCTGAATCATAACCCAACTTACTTCCAGTCATCAAAAATTATTAAGATTTAGAGGTGTGTTGAATGTATTTTGCATATGGAAAGGCTGAGGGGGGAATATGGGTTGAATTGCATTCCACTCCCCCAAAAATCATGATGAAGTTCCAAACTAAGGTCATTAAAGTAAACTGTTATCCTCGACATACTGGATAGTAAGGGAAATTTGGACACAGAGACAAATGCACAGAGGGAAGATGGCCATGTGAAGATGGATTATTGGAACGATATAGCTACAATCCAAGGAAAACCCAGATTGCCAATAAATCAACAAAAATTTAGAAGAGACAGCAAAGTATCTTTTACTGTTTTCAGACAAGGCATGACTCTACCAACACTGCAATTTCAGACTTAGAACCCCCAGAATTGTTTCACAATGATTTTTTACAGTTCTAAGTCACCCAACATTTTGTGTTCTGTTCTAGCATCCCTAGCAAAATAACAATCCCAAGATTAAGCAAGTATGCTGTTAAATATTTACCAATAATAGTAGAACAAGTCCACATAAAATTTGTGCATGGATCTCTGTAGCAGCTGTATTAGTGATTACTAAAAATTGGAAGCAACCAAGATACCTTTCAATAGGTGAATGGATAGTAAGCTATTTATACAATAAAATATTATGGATTAATCATATTTTATGAGAAACAAAACCAATCTGCTGTTATTAAAAAGAATAACACTCCAAAACTCTCATATTTCTAGAACTACAATGTTGGAGTTTGCATATGTGAATATAAACACTTGATAGATCTGTGGCTAATTTCTTGTATCATTGTCATTATACTTCTGTATATCCAGATAATTTTATTTGATTTTATAAATCCCAGTTATATTTGATTTAATTCAGAAACCCTAAACATTTATTATAGGGCAAAATATCACTCAAATGTTAATGTTCTTTTGTAGATAATGCCATAATATGTCTACAATTTCCATCCCTACTGGCTAAATGTGACAAAACCTTAATGGACCCAGATTGTCTGGGTATACTAATGATAACAGACAAGGTACTCAACTTGGGTCAAATGGGCAGGGTGATGACTCATTTTATTTGGCACAACAAAAAACCTTGTCAAGAATAAACAGAAGGCAATCATAAAGAGACTCCTTCACAGATGCACTTGCATATGGGTTGCACAGCACACATTTAGAATATGTTAATTATTGTCTAGCACAGCAAATTAATTGTTCTGCAGCCACAAGGCCATCGTAGAGGTAGAAAATGCATGTCAGGTTGTAAAATAGTTTTGCAGTTACCTCTAGCATTTCCCTAATGAAGATATTTTCACAAGTTTCCTAATAAATCTCCATTTCCTGGAGGCCACTTCAAAATCAGTTCTGCTCTGAAAATCATCTGATGGGCCAGAGATTTGTTGTAATCTAATTTATTTTAAGTCAATTTGGTTATTGTAAGCACATATGACTAAGATTTGTCTCCAACTCTAAATGAGGTAGTATAAATTATCTTTTAAAGTTCTGGGAAGAAAAGAAAAGAAAATCTTAGGAGATGGGGCTTGGAAAAAGTAAGGTAATATATTGTGTTTTAGATCACAGCTGTTTGATGACAAGAACAGTTCTGGCTCCACTAATAACTGTCTAAAGAATCCCAGGCAATGCATTTAAAATTCTTTTTACTCAGTCTTATTATGTATCATGAGTGAATATCAATAACTTATTTAGCCATTCCATCGCATGAGTCAAGAGGCCAATTTCTAATCAAAGAAAAGCAAGTTGAAAGCACCAAGTAATTTCATATGTACATCACATGAATGCCATCATCATTGTAATTACTTTGCTAATAATGTACCTTGGAAGTGTTAAAATATAGCAGTGATAGTCATCATTTTTTCTTACTTGATTTCTTACCTGAACTTTACAGAATACTTACCAATGTCTTACACAAGGGCTTACACAATTACAAATACACAAAGGAATATACATGCTAGATTCATATCCACACATATCTTTTAAAAAGGTAGAAATTTCTTTGATGCATCAAATGATAAAAAGTGGAACTGGAAAATAGCTGGATTGACAATAAGAAGGGTCATAGGAAAACAAAAGACATAAAAACTAATGATACCCCATAAAGAATTTCATGCTTCCCTCATTCCAAAATCAACGAGGTCATGTAGATCAGCAGTTATGATGTAAAAGTCAACATTTGCATTCAATATTGAACTTTTCTTGGACTTAAGCAGGTCTCAAAGAATGAAAATAAGGCATATCTTACCAAAAGCACTTATGAAGATGACCAGGGCAGTGGGCAGTAGTGAATTCAGAATTCTTGCATGAATGATGTTGACCTCAATCAACAAGCAACCAGTTATTTCACCAACAACATGAGTTATTTGGAAATAACAATAATAAGGCAATTTGGAAAGTATAGCATCAATGCGAGACATTTGTATTTTCCTGGAATCAAGACCACCAACCCCTTTTAAACTTTAGGCTACCCATTACTAAACAAGGAGGGACCCCTTCTTCCTTCAACCGAGAAGCAGAAACACATCATTCTCTATAAGAGATGCAAGACATGTTGGGTATCATAGCTTACTGATTGTGCCCATGTGGAAACTATTCTAGCCTCCTGATCTCGTTGAAATAGGGTTTCTGCATATTAATTTTCACAGTGCAGGTTTGAATGAGAAATGCATTGTGAGATAGTGTTTGGGGAGTAAGAGTTGAAAATGTTTTTGCATAGAATTTTACATAAGATTTAGAAAACATCAACTTTGTCAAAAAAAGATACAGCTGGAAGATGGAGATAGTATGTGTGAGAGAAAGCAGGACTAGTGGTGGGCAGACCATCGTCACTCATGTCTGTGTTCCATGTAATTTAAAGTCCCCATATTCATACTCCCTTTAGAGAAAGGTTTCATGCTCAGAAGACCTCGTTGCCAGTGAGTGCATAAATTTGAACTAGCTGAAATCATGTTCCCTGAGAGCAGTCCTTAGCTAACAACTGCTCAGCAGAAAGCAAGCAAGTCTGACAACCATAACGCACGTCATACATTACATAAATGAAGATATCTCTGCAATGTGTCAACCAACACTAACCTTGGCTTGACTTCTTTTCCTTTTCGGTCCTGTTTTACCACTGTCCTAAGTGTTTCTCCCTTGAATATATCCTCAATAAATCAGTTGAACAAATAGCCTCTTCTCAGGGTTGGCTTCAGGATATGCATTGCTCATTCTCTCTGCCTGGACCATGAGTCAGCAATCATGAATCTAGTTGTCTGGGAAAATTCATAAATTCTTAAAGAGCTTATAACTTTATCCCTGTCCTTTTCTTAATTATGATTTGTCTTTTTGAATTTGTTTTAAACTTCTACCACAGTTCTCTTAAATATCTTAAAAGCTCAGGTAAATAAGAATGCAAAATTTCACCTCCTAAATTCTTGATAAATTGAGGATATTTTTTGTGTTACTGCTTCTTTTAACATGTTTCAAATCATATTGCCTACTGGAATCACAGGCCAACATATGCAAGAATCTCATCATGGCACATTCACTAGGGGTTTGTTAATGCTGATGTCATTTCTTAGGTCCAACATGGAATCACTTCCGCCTACGGTATCACTTCAGCAAAGCAAGTTAAATAATTATCATATTCCTACAAATGACCACAAACCCAGTACATGCAGTCGACCAATTCCCAAATGTCAAGCTAACTGTGGGTTTATTTCTTTGTTCTTCTCATTCCAGATTAGGTAGACTCTCTGATCCCAGTCAGATTGTCTCCATTTGTCTCTTCCTCGTTCTTTATTTGTCATCCTATGAAAGCTTCCTGCCTTTTGACCCATCATGAAATCTTAAATCAAATGTGTTTGCCTCACCTAAATTATCTTTGTTTACTGTTTTTAAGCAGATAGAATCCATGTTAAAGGAAATTCTGATATTCGATTCCTATGAGAATTCCCTTGCTTTACTGAATCACAGAATCATTCGTTTTAAATAATCAGAATGTCTTCAACTGAATGCAAATAAACATAGCAATAAGTTTTAAAGATCAAATGTGTGTTTCACTTCCCTGCCACACAACCTTTCCCATGTGCAAATGCTCTTACAGTTTTCTTGAACAGAATTTTTAACATCCTAAAAATGTAACACTTGAAAGAACAAATATCATTCATTTTGCTCCACTAAAAAATGATGCTCAGAGATTTTTCCCTGACTTAAACATTTCTCAGCTTTTAAGTATAAGCAGAAAAGGATGTTTAATTAAAACCAATGCCTTTCAAAAATATTGTTTACTTCTTATATTTTACTATTTTAATTTCTGTATTTAGTGAGTTATAATCATCAAATAACAGAAACTCTTACTGGCATGGTCTGTCAGAAATACAAATGGTCATTATAAGCTTTTCTTCTCACTTTATTTTATTCTTCCATAAAAAAATAATTATATCAAATAACGGAAACATCTCACTCCTCATATTCAGTCTGCCCCCTCACAATTCCAACCATCATGAAATTTCATGTTTCTTTTTGATATTTTATGACAAAATGTAGAAATAAAGTGTCTTAGAAAAAAACTCTAGCAAAGAATTTACTTTCCCTGTTTAAAAGAAATAGTTAAATCAAGTAAAATCACTGGCAATTAAAAGACCTTTGAAGTATAATTTAAAAAGCAAGCAAATTGTGACAAATTTATTGTGCATAGATATTTAGGAAAATTATTTATTTCAATTGTCTTTCATCTCAAAAAAGTCTTATTGACTCAATTCATACACAGAAAAAGTCTTGACTATGACTCATTGAATATTTTAGAAAGACTTGCTCTTTAAAAAATGCTAAATCTACAAAGAGAATTGAAGAATTTAGTCTCACTGTCTTGTTTTCCAAACATATCCCTCTGTCTTATGTCTTAGGTGCTGAGATGACAGCCACCCAAGAGATACATAGATAGATGAATGATTGATTAGTCATTGAGACTGCTCCCCAGAGTGAATTAGGCAGCTAAAGAAACTGAACTAGACAGGAGCCATGATGGATGTTAGACATTAAAAATATCCATATTTTTATCCTGACTGATAAATCTAAGAACTCTACAGAAATAAATGCAAAGGTTAAAAAGAAATCATACACAAGGCAAACATATTTATTAACTCCATATCATTTCTTCATATGCACTTACCTTTCTTTAGAATAACTTGACAAAATCTTATACAATCCCTACATATTGCAGTTGATAAAAGGCACAAGTTTTGTTACATAATTTTCACATGTAGGGTTGTTTGGTGAATATTAAATTTCTTTCACATGACGAAAGCAAATATTTAGACAGAAAGATGTTTCATTTTGATCATCAGTCTCCCCACTATAGAAATAATGAGCTTTATCATGAAACTGTGGCAAGTACATCTGTCACATTTCAAAAATCATAATCTGGGAAGACTTAATAAGTACCATTCTCCACATTTCAAGGATGCATCCACACCAATCTGTAGTAATCAAGAGTTCCCAAATCATCTGCCCCGATTAAAATTTATCACCCATGGATGATTGAGAAAGAAGAAGTGAGTGTGTGGGGGGGATTGAAACAAATCAGTCTATTTGGTGTGGTGATTAGCAATTCCATTGTTTATCTTAACAGAACACATATTTCAGTTATTAAGTATTTATAATAGCTCTAGACAGCAGAATAATGAATAAAATTGCAGGACTACAAAATACCAATTTGAATTCTTATCCCGAGGACTGCAAAAGACAAATAGGACCACATGCTAGAACTGAAAGGTGAGTTTCAGAAAATATCATATCAATAGGAAAGAATAGCCAAAAAACTCATCTGAGTAACTTACAATTTTTTACACTATTTATTAAAATTCCAGTTTCATTAATTAATTGTATTTCTCCTCTTTCAATTTAAATATGATATACCTTAACACAGAAGATAAATGATATTTTCCTATGAATTGCTATTATGAAATCAATATATTTACTGAATAAAAATTAATTTAGATAAACTGAACTGGATTTATCTTAATTTTATTGAAGAATCATACAACATTGCAATGGATATATACACAACTTAAAAAGTAAAATTTATTAATGGACACATTATCCTTAGATCTTTCATAGTTGATAATCAATGCATATTTTTAAATGTTAATATATATGATAAATATATAATCTTTACTGTCAAGGTTTCTGACATGTGGTCAGATAGTAAACATTTATAAACTCTATAAAATACTTAAAAATGAGGAAGAGATAAAATGATTACTTTGAAGAACAAAATGAGTGTGCACTGCTGGCTAAAATACATGAGATGGGTCAGTGGACAAGATATCATTTGAGTTGAGCAAGTACCCTCAGGTTTCAACTGAATCAGCTATTAAAAATTAAAGGGGAATCAGAGAATATTCAATAATTCAAGAGATACAAATATATTTATAATTTATTCACTTATAAGTATGAATACTTAGAAATTATTTATTTGAAAATGCTTCCTAGAAATTCGCACACTGCTATGTACATAAACACATTAAATTACATCTGTGAAATGTGAAAGCAATATCTTTCCATAACTTTCCTCTGAATATGCAACTGTTTTCTACAATAATACCATGAACGAATGCAAATAAATGACACTTTCTTCCATCTGCTAATTTGTGTAGTCAAAAACAAAACAAAATTAAATGTTATACATCCAGTGACATTAAATTTCTGCTGCATTTCCTATTTCCATGGAGAGCTGACAAGCTTACCAGCCAGTCGCTCCACGAGCCGTGCTACTAATTCCCTAAACACCTGCATTTTTTACCCTTAAGTTAACCAAAAGATCAAATTTGAAAATTATTATTACTGAACAGAAAAATATTCCTCTATTAGTCAGAAGAATGGTGTGTATCTAGTAGAGGAGCTGAAGGCCCCTGAACCAGGCAGTGGGTAGCAGCATGTGAAACATCTCCATTGATGCAGTCGTGGTGACAGCACCAGCTACTGCTGACCTGCAAATCAACCAGCTGAATTTAAAAGATCATAAACAACCCCTAATACACATACTAACATATTCAGTTTTATGCATTGTTCTTAATACCTACTATACTGAACCATGCAAATTCTGGGACATGGTAAGTTTACACAGGTCCTATGAATGTTACATATATGGAGAAATTGTGAAATTTAGAATTTTTTATTGTTTTTTTCTTTTACCACATACAAAACATCTGCTTAGTGTATAAATGGCACTTGTCACAATCATGCAAAATAATGTATATTCCTCTTGCCTGTCTATATAGCTATCAATGTATCATCTATCCATCTGTCTAATCAGTCATTATCTATCATCATTACCTGTCATCTGTTATCTATTGATTTTCAATCATTCGACTATCTATCATCTATAATCTAACTAGCTAGCTATCATCTATCATCTATTAAGACAGAGAAGTCAGTCAGTTCTCAGTAACACTATCTACAATTGTCAAATTTGGACTGCCAGTTTCACCTTCCTACCTGCTATCATTCTCTGGACCCCTGCTGCCTTCCAAACCTAGGTTTAAAATGACCTGAAGCACATGTAGCTTTTGAAAGTGTAAAACCTTCTATGTGTCCTGAATTTGATATAAAAGATCTTTTTCATATTCTGCATTTTTTAATCTTACAATTTTTGCTTATAAATTACAAAGAACTTTGTTTTAATTAACTACTTTGTATTGTTTCTTCCCTCAAGTTTATTGAACTGAAAAGAAAAAACAAAAACAATGAAAATATCACATAAATACAATATCTAGATCAATGATTTGAAAGTTACGAAATGGTTTGAAGCAGAACGAGTAGTCGCAGCAGAACCAGAAATGTTTATTGAAATAGCTTTTCATACTCACCCTGCTTTTCTTGAACAATGGCTGCTCTAATATTTAGATTAATCTAGGAATATATTTTATTTGTAGTAAATGTGATTCTTAGCCATAAGTTCAGTCTCCCTAAGGGGGCATATGAAAACTCAAGGATACATCACTGGTTAGCACAGTATGTGGGAAATGCTACTGCCATTTGGTAAGCCTGAGGCAGCTACTAAATGCATATACAGAAAAGACTTGCTCCATCCAGAGTGTTAATGGTTTCCCTTTGAAAATTCCTGAGAAGCTGTGGAAAGCCATTCCTGACAGAAGGACCATCATTAATCATAACTCTTTGGAGCTAAGATATCAAATGGATTAATTCTGATATGTCCTAGTTCCTGGAATGTAATAGACTTTCACTAAATGATTGTAGAATGAACAAGTGAATGATATAGCTTCCTGCCTACATTTCTGGAATCTTACAGAATCTTACAGAATGTCCATACACTGTATTTTTCTTGCAATGCGTGCTTTTTCCTTCAATTTAACTTTATTTTTAAGGGAAATGCACAAAACTGCAATTTCTTGCTTTAGATGGTATAAAGGGAAATGACAGAGTAAAGATGATAGATTATATATATACATATTTATATTTATGATAAATTTATGACAGATAATCTATCACATGTCTTTCTATTTATCATCTGTCATCTATTATCATCATCTATCTAACCTACCTTACATTCATACATGTGTATTGAGCCCTAATTTTAAGACAAGCAGTTTTTATTGTAAGTGCTTGAGAGACCAATGATAAAGCAGATACCAAGTGAGGTTTATTTTTATGCATCTTGCTTGATTCTGATGCTCCTTGAAGAGTCATATATTACTTCCAAATACTGCTAAGTTTCATTGCATCATGAAATCCTATCATATTATCCTGGTTTCATTTAAATGCTCCACCTTTGTGATTGTGCCCCCTAAAATTGCCTGTATATGCCTACCACAGAATTTCAAGTTGAATTGCTTTTAGCAGAATATCATCACTAGATTTTTTTCAACTGGAAAAACCTCTCTATACATTTTGCTGTCCAAACCCATCCTCAGACATTTCAAAGACTGGGAATATCATGAGATTTTTGTCTTGTTTTGGCTGTTTAATTAAATTAATTAATTTGTTCGTTTAACATTTTATAGGATCAATGGGAGAAATCAGTTAGAATACATCTTGTGTAAATGACTGTTACTGTGTTAAAGAAACGTTGATACTTGTTACATCAATAAATATCTCATGACCCTTTAATGGCCTGAAGTAAGCTGGAATTTGCTCATTGTTATTTCAAGGAGAATTCTGAATTTGTGATCTTTCAAATTTCCCAGTCCAATTTTCTGATGCAGTCTTTTGAATGCAGAATTTAAAGTTAGAGAGACTTCAGTATGAATTAGGATTTTTACTTTATGACCATGGACACACAATTCAACCAAGGGGGGCTTTGCTTTTTATGTATAAAAGTTAAAAAAATGTCTTATTGATGGAATCAGACTAAAATAAATTCTAGCTTTGGGGTTGCAGACAAGTCGAGTTCAAAGAAATAAACACGTATTAATCTCTGACAAATCATTTTATTCTTAAGACTTTGATTCATTGAAATAATTGTGATATCCCTGAAACTCTAAAATACTTATAACTAGAACATTATATTAATACTATATTAAGCACAATTTTGAAATAACTTATAGAATGACCGCTTGGGAGCAGTGTATTTTTATAACTTTGTTTTTATGAAATATAACAATATTAACCTCCCACATAATTTAAATACACAGTGACTGGTTACTAGGGATTTTTCTGATCTTAGGAATCACTTTTAATAGAATGCTATTATAAAAATTCTTGTACCTGAGTTAACTTCTGTTTGAAAGCTTGCAGTATATATTCTGGACCCTTTTTGGTAAAGTTTGAATAAAGATTCTGTTTATTACTAACTGTGACATGCTGAACAATTCATTCTTTGTGCCTCAATTTCTCTCTGTAAACTGAGTCAATGATAGTAAGTAGCTAAATTATACCACGTTGTAAGAGTGAAATAGAGTGCTTGGAAGACACTTAATGTCTCAGTAAATCTAAATGACACACAGTGAATGCCCATTAGTATTTTTCACTGACACTTCATTTTGTGGTCTTCCAGAAAATATTTCAGAATGACAGAGGTGTGACTTAGAAACCTCCAAATTTTACACACTTTGCCTCATCCTGCTCTGCTTTTCTTTGGGGTATGTGCAAGTAACCTTCACACACACACACACACACACACACACACACACACACACACACACTATAGCATTTGCTTGCTTGTTCTCTAGATATATTAAAATCATGTTATTTGAAGTATATAACATAGTGTTTTATGTATAAGGAGTGGGCTTTTTAAAAAAATGAAACAGAAAAAATGATTTTCACTTTCTCTGCTTCCGTGTTTTTCCACAAGACTATCGTGACCTCAATACCTAAAGTTGCCTCATTCTTGTAAGACTTGTTTTAATGAGTTATAGGAAATAGTAGATATTGCCCAATAATAGAAAATAGTATCTATCAGGTTTACTATAGAAATAAGACACATTTCCAAAAATTGCTATGCTCAACAACATGGATGGATGATGGGATGCCTGCCAGCACCCAGATGTTCTTAGGAGATGTAGGTTCCCCCACCTAACTGCTCATTCTATCTTCCCCAACAACCACCAAAAAAGGCAGAAGTCCAGAGAATAAATGATAGGAATAGATGGATGGTTGATCCTCTGGCAACAGATCCTCTTTTCCCTTACTGCCATGGTTAAATTTCAGAGTTCAAGAATTAAAAGTACTTGGGCCAAATTCTGTATTTAGTTCATATATATATATATATATATATATATATATATATGCACACACACATATATATGAGATAATTGAATGACCACTTTTTCCTATGCCAAGCTTCAAGATGGATGAAGAGTGGAGTGGGCAGAGCAGAATCATATGCAAATGCATATGCAAGCTCAAAGTAGAGGAGCTGCATGACTGACATCCACTAGAAATTGATTTGGTAGAGAAGTAGGTTGATTTGCTGTGATGGAGTCAAATAAAATATTTATGATTTAGATAAGCAGACCTGTCGAGGGATACAACTAGTGTGGAGATACTTAACTGCTGTCAAGATTGAGTGAAAGAACAGAAATGAGCAGGTGTAGAGAGAGTTTTAAGTCATGCTGTCTTTACTGCCTGTTTCTAGAAAGAAAGCAGAGTGGATTTCATGGGTTGACTGGCTAATATATCAGCTGCTAATCTCACCTCTTTCATCATCACATTTTTGCATAAGGTCTGTGTGAGAGGTAATTGAAGTGGGGCATATCAGGTACTAGAAAGAAAAAAAATCAAGTGCATTAATCAGGACTGTCCAAGTTTGCAAATGATAGAAGACCAACTTGGTCCATCCCTACCTTTTCCTACCTACTCTGTCCTCATGAGAATGACCCATATGAATTATGCCAGGTGGATACATTGCTATTTGGCCTTTTATTTTGACACTGACAGGAGATTCAAAAATGAAGAAAGTGAGGTCAGAGTACTCCTTCTTGTATCACCTTGTTTTGATTACATTCCTCTGCCAAAGATTATAGCTATTGTTGTAAAGTTTTCTCTATAGAACTTCTATGGTCTTTTCTTTCCTCCTTTTCCTTCAAGATAAGGTGAAACATCTTATGTTTTCTCTGTATTCTTGGGAAACAATATCTTGATGAAAAATTTCTTAATTACCTGTTTGTATTGTGTGTTTCAAATGCTCAGCCTTCCTGTGTCCAATGACATGTATCATCTACATATCTACACATACACATGCATACACAGAGAAGGATATGCTGTTATGAAATCTTGCTCTAAAACTCACACTTGCATAAGAATTCAATAAATATGAATGTCTCAAATGATGGTTCGATCATGGGTTTCCTTCTAAATATGTAGATAAAGTTAGTTAATTTTGAATAGAAGGTAATGTTTATCTTCATGCTTTCTTTATTTATAATTCCAAATATACAATGGGACTTATTGGCATAATGATTTTCCCTCTTCTTGATGTCTAGTAATAGGTAAATGCCTCTTTTTTTTTCCACTTGTGATTATTATATAATCTAGTGTTAGATCAGAGTTGATAGCTATAATGAAATATCCCAACTGAGGCATGTTATTTGTGAATTTACTATAATCCAATATATTTCCTTATTTAAGCATTCTCATAAGTTTGTTTTTGTATATTCATCAAGAGAATATGAATTTCTCTATTTTGCTAATAGTACCTTAGAGTCTGTGATTAATATGTAAAATCAGAATGCCAAAACATTGATTTTTGATGAATGAAAGTATTATATTATATGACCGTGAAGATACATAGTCAAATAGTAATGAGAAGAGTGGTGTTGATCATGGAGTTAAAATAAAGGAAATTATAATAAAAACAGAATGATTAGTACTATCCAGATAAATGACTCTGATCTATCTCCTTAATAATACTAACTTTTCCAATGATAATTTAATGCTAGAAGCTCACTGGGCAGGTTTAGTCAATGTTTGATTATGTCATTCTCACAATTTCTTTAGTTAATTCTCTATTAGGAAATTTCATGTTAATTTATGTGCATACATTTAATAAGTCAACTTAGAAATGAAGACATTCAGTTTCTTTAAGAAATTTAACTAATGACATTCCCTGTCTATTTTTCTTTAAGTGTGTATTTTAATATTTAAAGTTTTAGGTACAAATATATTGTTAAAACAAATGGATTGGAAGATAAGTGATTAGAAATTGGGACTTAAAGTTTGCCTAAGTCTCTGGAAAGAGAACAATTTGTGTTCACATCCTCCTCTCAGAGCGTCTACCTCTATTCAACAATACTTATGATATTCTGGGCAGTATATCAAGCACTGAGAATGCAGGATAAATCCAACATAGTCTCTGTGCTCTATTAGTTCACAGCATATAGGCAGAGACAAAAGAGTAAAGGGTTAATTATAAGTCAATGTGATAAACAAATCATAAGAATAAATAGAAAGTGCTATGGACACATGGAAAAATCATTGATTCAGGGCTAGAACACGAAAAGGAAATTAGGGGAGAAAACTGGACTCCATAGAATGACAAATAAGAATCTCAACATAAGAAGATCAATCGAACTCATAGGAGTGGAGAGTGAAAAAACAAATGCAGAATCTTAATTGACACAGGAAAGATATTTAACAAAATATAAGAAAAATTGTCCTAATCTTGGGTGCCTAAGAAATGTGACCTGATTTGGAAATAGTATTTAAAGATGTGATTAGTTAAGTGAAGATAAGGTCAGAGGTCTAATAGTCTGTGTTCTTTAAGAAGATAATCCGAAGATACAAATAGAATGGGCATAGAGCTCAGATCATGTGATATCAGAAGCAGAAACTGACACAGCTACACACCAAAGAATGCCAGGAATCCCCCAAAGCTATCAGAGATTCTGAAAATGGTCAAGAATCACCCTTCTGTAGTCATTTTACAATGATATACATTTATTAAATCTCAGTGAATTTTTAACTTCAAAAATGATGCGTTTTATGTTATGGAAATTCCACCTCACTAAAGCTAAAGCTGTTGGTTTTGTAATGAATTGTAAACAGTTAAAGGTGGGTAAGTAAATCATAGACAAAAGCGATTAGTAAATAAGTGCATTTTTCCAGTTCTTGACTGCCACTGTTTTTTTATTTTATATATGCAATTTTCTTTTTCTGTTTTAATTTGATGATATCTAAAAATACCTTTAGATGAATACTAGAAGGTATGACTACTAAATTTAGAGTATTCAAAGTCCATATCTACTTCTTGGTTTAACAGGTTAAATTCTAATATAGCATAAATTCACCGCCTGCCTGAGATTGGCTATCTCTGAAGCCTATGATAAATGGCCCCTGTAGGTTGTTTGGTGAAGGCTTTTATAAATGAATCAAATTATTTATCAGAGACTAAGACAACTTAACTAACTGAAGGAAATGTCCTTGTTTGCTTCAGTTCCACAACTCATACACCTGAATTCACACTGATTATTGATGAATTTCAGACAAAGATTTAGTGCAGGGGAATAAACTTTGGTATATTTATGATGGTCCACTTGATTCCTTTCAATGAGCTTTTTATCTCTTCTCTTTTATTCTGATATCAAGAACTCAGTAGTAGCAGCTAAGGGCAGGGGATCTCAGAAATGTAAGTGGCATTTCCTAATTTCAATGGTCCATGTGGTCAGAAGAGCACAATCCTAGAATGCTCATCAATTTGAGCTTCCTGTTAAATAATATACTTCTGCATATTTGGCACTGCTTGTACTCAATCTCAACAACTAGATATCAATCATAAACAGATAAAATGTTAGAGAATTTGATGCTTTTTGTCACATTTGTTTTCAAGTAAATAGATGGAAATTTCTGGGTGGGTGGAAAATAATTATTCTAAAGCACCAAGCATTTTATATTCTCATAAAAGAGAAAAAACTTACCTCAATTAATGAATGATCTTTTTTAAAATTAAAAGTCAAAAATTGCTATCATTCTCATTTTGAATCCTATCTGAATAGAAAATCATTAACCTAAAGAATGTTTCAATATTTAGAGCTCAAATTTTTTTCTTTACATCTAATGCGCTGGAGATGGAAGCATAAACAGAATGATGAATCAAGTCCAATATTAAATCAAAGCCTGTGAGCACAGGATGAGAATCAGACAATTAGAAGGCTGAGCCAATCACCAGGTAAGGAACCAAATAAAAGGAACATATATCACTATTGGTGTTTTTGAAATGCACCTGCCAGATAATCTATTATAATACTTTGCAAGTTTATGTTGGATCCAGCAGAGATGCTAAAGAGAAATGAGTTTTGATTGTCACAGAAATTCAGTTTCAACTTCATTGTTAAGTTGTTGTTGGAATCTTTAGCATTTTCTACATATATTAACATGTAGCAAATAATGATAATTCTATGATTTGTTCCCATTTTGGATATATTTTGTTTCTTTCTCATTTTCTCTGACAGACACCTCCAGTATGATGTTAAATAGTAAATGAAAGGGGACATCCTTGTCTTACTTCTGATCTGAGAGAAAATGAGTTCAAATTCTTGCCATTGAATAAGATATTGGCTGTTTACCATATGTGGACTTTATTATGTTAAGGTATGCTCCTTCTGTCACAATTATATAACTGCCTGTCTATATATAGAGATATATTTAGTCCAATAGGTAGATATATGTATATATGTGTTATATATACACACATATACATATATGTATATGTGTACATATACGTACACATACATATTTAATAATAAATCAGTGCTGAACATTATCAAATTATTTTTCTGTGTCTATTGCTATGATCATATGATTGTTTTTTCTTGCTTTTATTGATGTGGTGTCTTAAGTTAATAGATTGGTGTGTGTTGAACCATCCTTGCATTCCTAGGACAAATTCTACTTGGTCATGACAGATGATTTTTTGAAGTATAGTTGGATTTGTTTTCTAATATCTTGTTGAAGATTTTGCATCTATGTTCATTGAGCGTGTTGTGTAAATTTCAATTGTCCTTGTTTTCTTTTGGTATCAGTGTAATGTTGGCCTCATAGAAAGTGCTTGGAAGTATTCTCTTTTGTTTAACTTTCAGAAGTGTTTGAGAAGACTAGACTTTAATTCTCATCTGAAGGATTGATAAAACTCACTAGCAAAGTTACCTACCCCTGGGCCTTTTATTTTTAAGTAGACTTTTGATTACTTCTTCAATCTCTTTGCTTGAATAAGTTTGTTCAGGTTTTCCATATCTTCCTGGCTCATTAGGGGTAGATTGAATGCTTTTAAAACTGTGTTTATGTTCTCTAGGCTGTTTAATTTATTGGTATATAGGTAATCATTGTATTCTCTTATGATACTCTGAATTACTGATGTATTTTTTGAAATGCCTCCCCTTTCATTTCTGATTTTAGTTACTAGATGATTATTGCTATTTTTCTTAAGGAGCTTAGCCAAAGTTGTGCCAATTTTGTTTACTTTTTTCAAAGATCCATTTTTTTAATTTCATTGATTTTCTGAATTATCTTTTTGATTTCTATTTTATTTATAGCTGGTAGATTTTCTTCCTTCTTCTGATGTTCAGCTTAAATTGTCCTTTTTTCTTGAAACTTTGGATATAGGGTTTGATGTATATTTACATTTTTTTCTTGTTTCTTAAGGTGAGACTTGATTTCTATAAACTTCCTTCTTAATACCAATTTGCTGATTCCCATATGTTCTGGTTGCTTGTGTAATTAGTTTTTTTCTCTCATAGTACTTTTCAGTTCCTCCTTTGATTTCCTCTTTTACCCAGTAGTCATTTAGAAGCATATTGTCTAGCCTCCACATATTTTGAATTTTCCAGTGTTTTTGCCAGATTATTTTTAGTTTTATGACACTGTCATCAGAGAAGACACTTGGAATTCTTTCAATATTTGTCAATTTGTTGACACTTGCTTGGTTTCCCAACATATGGTCTAGTGTTAAGAAATGTTCCATAAGCATTTTAGAAAAATGAGAATTCTCCAATTATTGGATAAAGTATTCAGTAAATGTCTACCGAAGCTATTTGACTTAATTTATCACTTGAAGCTGTTGTTTTCCTGTTAATTATCTGTCTGATCTGTCCATTTTTGTATTGGGGTGTTGAAGCCTCCTGCTATTATTTTATTACTGCTGATTATATCATTAGTTCTGTTTATAACTGCTCTGTGTATTGAGATGTGCCTTCATTTGGTGAATATGTATTGAAAAGAGTTATGTCTTCTTGCTAAATTGACTCCTTATTTGTATTATCCATGCCTGTAATCTGTTACCTTTATTTAATATAAGTATGAATATCTCTGTTTTGTTTTGTTTTTTAGATTACCATTTGACTGTAGGATTGTCCCCCAACCATTTACTTTGAGCCTATCTTTATCTTTCAAATGCAGATGAGTTTTCTATATGTAGCAGAAAGTTAGGCTATGTGTTTTAATCTGTATGGCCATTCTATGTCTTTTGACTGATGAGTTCAATCCATTAACATTTAGGGAGATAATTGATATGTAAATTTTTTTGCCATTTTGTTTTCTGGGTGTTTCAGACAGTATCTTTATTTTGCTCTTTCTTTTCTTTGGTGCTTTCGAATTATTTATATTGTGTTTGATGTCCCTTTGCTTTTTTATTTTTTTCTGTGGGTTTATGCTTTGCGGTGTCTATGAATATAAACTGCCTTAACTTGAAAACAAGTTTTTCTTATGTCTATTTTAATGTTCACATTCTCACTCTCCACACATTTTATGTTTTTTATGTCATACCACTGTAAGTGAATTTTTTTTTTTAATTTTCAGGAATTTCTTTAGTATTTCTTGTAAGGTTGGCTTGCAGCGATAAATTTTTAACTTTTGGTTTTCTGTAAAACTATTTTTATTCCTTTAATTTTAAGTGATAATATATCCTGGTTGTGTCCATGGTTGGAAATTCTTTTCTTTCAAAACTTTAAATATATCATGGCATCCTCTTACGGTCTGCAATGTTTCAGCTGAAAAATCCACTGAAAATTATGGGAGTTCATTTGTATGTAAATCATTTTTCTCTAGCTGATTTTAGTATTTCTTTTCATCTTGTATTTCTGTCATTAAACTGTACTTTAGTGTAGGTCTATTTGGTTTACTTTTGTTTGAAACTTTTTGAAATCCCTGAGTCTAGAGGTGATTTTCCTTACACTGGTTGGAGAAATTCTCAGCTATTATTTATTCAAATACATTTTCTGTCCCTCTTCTTTCTCTCTTCTTCTTCTGGGACTCTTCTGATGCAAATGGTGTTCTGCTTGATGTTATTGTATATGTTGTCTTCATTTCTTTTAATTTGTTTGTTGCTGCTCCTCTTGGTTGCATTCCACTGTCCTATCTTCTAAATGACTGATATTATTGGAGATATTTTCCAGCCTACTCTTGAGCCCCACTGCTGTTTTGTTAGCTCAGGTATTTTGTTATTTTGCTCCATGAATTCTGTTTGTACTTCCTCATTTTTTTCTCTTTGTTATAGTTCTCTTTGTGATCATTCATTGATTTTCTGATTTCTGTGACTGTTGTTTTAAAATTTTCATAAAGTAGTTTACTTAATTTGCTGTATTCAGATTTTCTCATTGCACATACATTTCTCTGTGTCTTATTCCATGTTTATGTTTATGGATTAGACTTCTCTGTTCTGGACCTCATGGTAGGGTACGGAGTTGCACAATATAGACTTGGGTGTTGGTCTGGAGTGAGCTATTTCCTTTAGTTGTGTCATATCAACTCTTGTCAGGATTACTGAAGCCTTGGGACCCACCCTGTATTTAAGCCTGAGAACCTAGCCTACGGGTTGGTGTTTGAAGAAGGAATTCAGAGGTTTTCCCCATAATCACAAGTCTGAACAACAATGCATAAGTAGAGATATCAAAGATTTGTGGCCTGAGTCCACAAGCTAGTCACAGTCCAACAGTGGTCACAGGAGAGAGGAAAACATAACCTCTTTTGAAAATCCCTCATTGTTCTAGAGAAATGGCATTCCTAGCAAGTGGTGCTAAATAAGACTTGGAATTTGTGGATGGAAGTTTTAGAAAGTACCAGGAAGATAAAAAAGCTATTTAATATTAGCTCCAGGTAGGCAGAATCTTCTATTCCAATTATTTTCCCTGAAAGTGCTGGAGAATGAAACACTCTTTGCCAAGAACTATTCATCTATCTCAATGGGCACGTCATACCTGGCTATCTTTTTCTCACAGCTCTTGGAAAAACAAATTCTGAGCATCCACAGTTTAGTGTAAGTGTGCTAGTAACCAAGGTAGCAAGTTTTTTCCTTAGGCCTTTCTGCAGTGTCAGCCTCCACCGCCCACACTGGGTGGAGGCAGCATCTAGATTCAGAAGAATACTATCTCTTTTTCCACCCCATTCTTTGATTTTGGGTTCAATGACTGAAAGTCCGTTTCAAGGTATGGTGGTACCCACTAAGCAGAAAATGCTCTCAGGTCCAGGAGAGTAGTTCATGGTCTACCAGTTCCATATTGCTGGTCTCTTCTGTGGCTCTAGTGTCTTCAATCAGGGCATTGTGATGCTAAGACAGATTGGCTTTTCCTACATTTTATAAAGCTGTATTACCTTTCTCTTTGTGAACATGCCAATTGCTGTTCATTTTCAATGGTCATATTTGCCAAATGAGTGTATTTTGATTGTGCCTGTGGGGAGGAGGAAAGGTAAAAAATTAACACTCTGCCATCTCTTTTTTTTCTTCCTTCATTCTTTCCTTTATTCTTTTCTCTCTTTCTCCTTTTATTTCCTCTCCATTCTGTCCATCCTTTAATATGGGTAGATATTTAATATGGGCAGATATCAGGAAATGTAAGTATTCTGTCCAAAGCTTATTCAGTTCAAAGGACTTTCTAATTAAGAGGATGAGTAAGAAAAATTATTCTAATATATGAATAAAAAAATTGCCAATGACAGAGCAGTAGCAGAGAGATCTGGCTGAAGACAGCTCCTTTTATATGGGATTTATTTTTGCTGTATGAGGGACATAAGAATCTTTGAGAACACCCAAAACCATACTCAATGAGAACAAAGCGTATTTGATTTATAAATAAATGTGTTATAAATGAATGAGTGAGTAAAATAACTAAAAAAAAATGGAATAGCTGATTGTTCCTTGTCTTATTTTACTCACAGAATCATAACGAAATTCAGGATAGAGTTGCCTTTCTGCCCAATGGAATAATTATGCACATTCTTTTCATTTCCAGAATATCATATTTGCTAAAATAAAATAATGAATGGAAAAATTTGGGGAAAGCATAAAATAAATCATTATCATTATAACCTGTCTATAAAAATAATTCATTTACAGAAAATTTACCTAGGTTCATTGCATTTAAAACTTACCTTGCTACAAAAAAATTATATGAACATCATTTTAAAATAAGAAAACAGATTTAGAGATAATCTTATTTTTAATCAAAATGTGCAAAACTAATTAATGTGATAACCTTACAAACCCACTGTTTTGTACATTTATATAAATTTAGTAATGGGTGCATCTTAATTTCTCCTCTCCATTAATTTTTTTTTAATTTATCATCTGTAATTTTCATATTAAAATAGGGTGGAGATTACCCTACTGAGTTTAGTATAATTTATCTCTTGTTACATTCAAGATTAGTTTATTATAGGTCAATTATAGCCAACAAGTGTTTTTTCTTTCATCTCTCAAGAGTAGGGAGTGATTAGAACTTTTAAACACACTAAATACATTTCATATTCAGCTAGATCAGGGTAGTCTTCTGCATGAACTGCCCCCCCCCACCAAACATTTGTAGAAATGTAAGTCTGTTCATTATTCATTTTATGATATGGAAAGTAGTTCATTTGTATGGAAAGAGCCAAATTGGATGATGTGTTTCTTGTTCAAAATGAAACACAGCTTTCTGATTAAAAGCCAAATCATTCTTTGAAAAGGTTGAAAAGGATGTCTTCAAATGAAATTATTTCAGCTCTATTTTATGTGGGTCACTGATTAAATGCCCTGCCAAAATATGATCTGGTCTTGGGAATTTCTATGCAACTGTGATTTAAGAAAATCCCCTTCCACCTAAAAGTTTTTAAAATAGATACATGTTGAATGCCCAAATACTTTTTGAATGTATGTATTTTGTGTTCTATAAATATAGTAGTTCCTTTGAATCCAAGCTATAATTGGTTTCAAGATCTCCCCTCAGGATATCAAAATCTATAAATACACAATTCCTTTATATAAAATGGCATAACCCAGCACATCCTTTTATGCACTCTATATTTCTCTAGATTCCTTATAATATCTAATACAATGCAAATACTATGTGAGTCATTATGATACTATATTGTTTAGAGAAAAATGACATGAAAAATTTCTATCATCTTGGTTACTGATGCAGCCATACGAAGGATAATTATATGATACTAATTTTTGATCTGTGGTTGGTTGATTTCATGGATGCAAAACCGATGGATATGAAAGACCGACTCTGTATGTATATCAAATTGAAATTCATTTGATGAATTTAATTAATCAATTAATTTGATGAATAAAATAAAAAATTACATATTCAATTATGATCACAAACTATCAGTGATTTAGACTTAGAGTCTCTATGAGTCAGTCTTGGTGGATGTTATATACATTACCTAATACAGATAAACATGCTATTTCATAATCCAGCATTCTTCCTTAAAACATTGTGTGCAGACACCTATCAGTCATCTATCATCTATCTACATATATATTCCCTCAAAATTGTGTACAGAAATCTATATAGAAAAATATTCATGAATAAGAAGCAGAAACCACTTAATGTCCGTTAATAGTAAGGCATAAAAATATAGATTGGTCTCATCTACAGAATACTGTGCAAACAAGTCAAACACAAAAGAGGATATCCATATATGATATCTGTATCTTTCTATATTTATATTATATATAAACATATAAAATTCAAAAACAGATGAGATTCACCTATGATGTTTGAAGTTAAAGTATTTTGGGGAGACTTTGGACATCTTAACTGCTGAAGGGTTTTGTGGAAATGCCTTGATGGACAAAAATATTGTCTTTATTGATTTTGGTATTAAATATATTTGTAAAAATTCATAAAATGGTGTCTTTAGAAATACACTGTTACCATATTAATTGAGTACCTGATGAAAATGACTTAATCAAAGTTTCTGATTTCATAATTCTGTTTTGAAGAGAAGAATTGGGTAGATGGATTTTTTTTTAAGTGACAGTGGGCAATACTGAGTGGTCTTTTCTATTTCTCATGATGAGGTCTGCTATGACTTGTAGAATTAGAGTTCCGAGTTTCTCTGTAAATTATAGTGGATAGCCAGCAGTGAATTCAAAAGCAATTTTTATGCAGGTTTGTAACAATAAGATTGTTTAACATTTCACTCCAATAGTTGTGCTATTGAATGAAAATATGCATTCACCATCATCTTTATTAGAAAAACACTATTGAGTTATTTTGGTTAATATAGGTCTGTGCTACATGAAATGGATTTCTAAACTATAATTACACGCCAACATTAATAGTGACTAAAATAAGTCTGTTTAGGCAAAATCAATGTTGCATTGCAGACTGTTTTTCTTAGTTTCACGGAAAGAAAATATGAAATATTTTATTTTTTAATTTATGAAAATATTGGCTTTTATGTACATTGTTATGTTTCCTTGGTTTGTCATGCAGTGTGTATGGAGAGCTTTGAACCAAACACTTGTTCCTAGTTTTATTTAAACAGCTATGCTTTGAGGAATAACAGTTTTATTTGGGAGTCTATTTTTAATTTATTCTTTTTACATCCACAGCAGCATCCTTAACTGTATTTAATAATTCTGATTTCCAGATAGTGACACCTATTTTCACAGACCAGAAAGCTCTATTTCAAACAAATATTTTATTAATTCACCCTTCCTCATTTCATTATCTTCTAAGGAAAGAACTCTCTTCTCTCTCTCTCTCTCTCTCTCTCTCTCTCTCTCTCTCTCTCTCTCTCTCTCTGTCAATATCATTGCCTCTTGAACACGTAAGGATTGCTCTAGCGGTTAACTTATTTGACTGGAGAGTATATTAACGAAGTCAGTTGTTGAAGTTCTATACCTGAAGTAAAAGTATACCTTGTCTACTTGTCAGATAAGCTGTCCTGTATATACCTTGCAAGAGTCCAGGGATCAAATGTCTGGGTCCCTTAATCTGCAAGTTAATGAATAATAGACTGATGGTAGATAAATAGATAGCTAGACAGAGATAATTAAATAAAATTAAACCTCTTTCACAATTGAAAAGACGTATACCTGCGAATATCTGAAATGTGGCTTTAAGATGTTTTAACTAAGAAACTCATTTTCATTTTTGACATATTTTGACAGTTGTCTCCTTTTTTTTAACCTTTCTGCTACTTTGTTAGTACTGGATCATCTCTCTTAAAATAAATCCTTCTTTTAGCTTTTGTACTAAGACCCTCTCCAATATTTTCCTCTATTCTTCTAAGAAATTTTCTCATTTTCTTTTAATGGGAGACTTTTCTGTTTTTTACCAAATGTTGGTAAAATGCTTCAGGTTTAACTCTTTTACAATTTATACATTCTAATTTAAACAATAAGTTTCTCCAAACTGTTTTCTGTGCAGTCCTTTCCATTGTGCTCCAGGCTTACATCAGGAAATGTTTTTTAAGCACACATACATTTTATAGAGAAATATTGAAACCAAGTTTTGAAAGATTAATAAGTAGGCAAATAGAATGCAGACAGAGGAAATATACTTAGCAGAGAGATAACATATGAAATGAATTAAGTCTGCAAGCGTGGAAAGCTATTTTGGACTGACAGCTCAATGTATGTCTGTTAATCTTAAAAAATAGAGGAAAAAAGCAGGGACATGGCATGAAATCATATCATAAAGATAAGTAGAACAAAAATTAAAATAAATTAAAATGCAATATGTCCTTAAGAATGTGAATTTTCCCCCTATAGAATACACTGTATAAATACAATTTTATGAAGAAAATGGCAAGTTTAATATGCTCTGGTAGCTATGTGGATCACAAGGTAGGTGAACTGTGTGATGGATGAAGATAAGGCAGATATGAGGGAGCTTAGAAATAGTTTAAAGATGTTTTGCCTCCGAGGTTATCATTTTCTTTCCTCCCCTGTGAACACCATAATATTATCTTTCGAGTCTTTTATAGATCTTTACTTAAGATCCAGTACATATCAGCTTTAAATCTCAGCTGTTCTCCTTTTCAAAAATAGCCATCAGTTTCCCTCCTCACTTCCCCAGAGAAATGAGCTTCAAACTTTTGTATAACATGTTTTGTCAACAAAGCAAACCAACAAATACACTTTAAAATATATCATAACTTCATATTTATTGTTATTGTATATGTATGATATATGTAAACATGCAGAAGAAAAATATTGGAATGATGAAATAAAACTGAATTTATATATTTTAAAATAATTTATGTTTTTAGTGCAAAAATACTTTTAGTCTTGATGTGCATATAATTACATTTTTAAGAAAAGGTATAGACATGAAGGAAGGTGAGTTGGCAGGCAGAAAGAGAGGAAGAAGAACATTTTTCATTTTGTTTCACTTGATTGTTCACATTGATTGTTCCCTCCAGATCCAAGATATGAACTTGAATCCTTGAGATATATGTGGACAAAGCATCTATGGAGATGCGACCACCTAGCCACCACTTCATCAGGAGGCACTGATCATAATTACACTGATTTCATATATACATATATATGCATATATATATTTATAAAATTAGGTATCACACTTTTTAGATTTTGAATTTCATCTAAGAAAGTATAATTATTGAATTACAATTAGTGCTTATATCCTCTACATCTAAACCACTATTATTCACAATTTAAAAAAGAACAAATGATTGCTCTACTACTCTAATGATTATTTGTGTAACAAAGAACTTTATTACCATTTACTATATATATTTGATTCATCTATGATTGTTTAATATTAATTTTTGAAAATATCGGAAATATTTTTTGATATACATATTTCAAAGAACAGTTCTATATTCAGTTATCTTTGATTTTAATTTTAGTGATTGTCATAGGAAAAATGAAGGCAAAGTTATTGTGATAATGTTGGCACGGATCTGCATGAATATTTCAAATAAATTTTTTAATTTTAAATATTTTCGATGATGAATTTTTGTTATATATGATTAGATCCTTACTTTTTAAACTTAATGTTTTAAGTGAAAATTTCATTGGATTTAGAAGTGTTGACTCTAGTAATTTCTGTTGTTTGCTTAGTTTTCAATCTTGATATTGTTTGACTTCTAATTTGCAGATTTTTTCAGTTATTTCTTTTGAAGTTACAGGTCTACTCTGTAAGCATTATTTTAGTTAAAATCGAACCATATAATTTATAAATTCACTTAATCATGATCTAACAGCTTTATGCATTGCAACATACTAAAAATAGATAAATTAATGACAACACCATTTTGATCTTCTGACTGATGGCCTCCATAAATAACAAAAAACTTTTAAGTAAAATTTCAAAAAAATAAAATAAAATAATACCCTCTCTTACAAATAAAAAACCTAGTCAAGGAAATTACTCAATTAGTTAATTAATGATGTACTTATTAGCAACAAGGATATGATGGATCAATGAACAGTCAAAGTGATGAATATTTTATAGGCATTTTGATAAAAAATGTTATAATAAGGTTGAGAAACCAAGAAAACAAATGAACCAAATCAAACAAATGTAAGTTTTTAGTCTATAAGGTCAAGCTATAGGTTAGAGGAAAGGAAGGGGGAGGAGGTGGGTAAACTGGGTAAAAGTGATAAATTACATGGTAAAGTAAGAACCGGACTAGTGGTGGTAAACAATGTTTTATATATAAATGTTGATTTACACTGATGCACATCTTAAATGTCATTTCAATACAATTAACAAAAAATGTAAAACAAGACAAACAAAAAAATATCTTACAAAAGGATCAATGAATGGAGTATATACCACATCGACAGAAGAACAGAATCATATGATTATTTCAATAAATGCCAATAAAGTTCTTAAATAAGACTCAACTAAATTTTATGTTAAACTCTCTTTAAAGTTTTTCTACAGACAGAAATTGCCTCGAGGATAAAAGATATACTATGATGACAAATCTCCAGCCAACATTAAATGCAACACCATATTCAATTTCTCTTAAAAATTCTTTAAAAAAATCACTTCAAATTTAAAAATAAATTGATAATATAGAGAGGTACACTTTTGAATAAAATCTTGAATAAATAAAATATTTTAGATTTTCTTCTGAGATCTAGAATATTATAAGGGTGTCAATACTCACCACTATTATTCAATACAATGTTGACAGTCTGACCAGTGAAAATAGATTAAAAAAGGACATAAAAGGTATGCAAATTGAAAAGAAGTGAAACCGCTTGCAGATGATATGATAAAAGAAATAGAGAAGCCAAATTATTTTATTAAAAGCTGTTGGAAATAATAAATAAAGCTGTTAGTAAAGTGGCAGGCTAAACAATTGATATATAGAATTTGTTGACTGCATATAAATAATGAACTAGAAGAAAGAACACCATTCTATTTAGTTGTATGAAAAAGAATGACATTCTTCTGAATAAATTTAACCAAGGAAGTGAAAGACCTACACTAGGAAAGGAACAAGACATTATCAAAAGAAATAAAATACACAAAAAATGGAAAAGTACTTTATGCTTGTAGATTAGAAAAGTTAATATTGCCTAAAGTAATATACAATTTAAAAATCAATAACCATCAAAATTTTATCGGTGTTTTTTTCAAGAAAATAGAGCAAAATGTATATTTGTATAGAATCGCAAAAGACCCCAAATAGTTGAAGCAGTTATAAGAAAAAAACGAACAAAAGTGGAGGCATACTGAAAAATAACAAGTAAATGCAATATTACACGTTTTGGATTTTGAATCTCATCTAAGATATTATAATTGCTGAATTATAATTAGTGCTCGTATCTTCCAACATCTAAACCACTATTATGCAAAATTTAAAAGAACAAACGACTGTTCTATTACTCTAATGATTATTTGTGTAACAAAGAACTTTCTTAACAATTTACACTAAAATTAATTAAATTAATGTTTAATTTTAATCATTATATCAGGTGATAGAACAATAATAAAGCATATGGTCATACAAAACTAACTTTATTTAACTAACATTTTAACCCAGATTCTGTTCAAGCTTTGCAATTTTTCAGTTTTGTAGAAGAAAATGCTTTTTGGCTAACAAAAATGCTTCTGATCATCATTACTCTTGAAGATTTTGAAGAAAAATTGCTCCAAATTTAGAAATAATGTGGTAGTATATAGAGGAAGTTTTTAAAATATCGTATAATAGTACTGTTTAGCAGGGCCAATAAAAGAATATTTCCCTAGTAGTATGGATTAGAATTTGATTTTGTAATATATTAATATTACAAATTTGCATATTAATTTATACCTTTTTAGTAGAAATTCTAAACACCTGAACTACATTCTTATTACCTTATGTGGGATTAACCAGTTTTATTCTAAAATAGTTGGATGTTTCAAATTCCTCATTTCTCCTCAGATATTTTGGGAATTGAATTTGTATTAGTCCCTTCACTGATGATTTGAGTGAATATTTGACTTGCACATTATTTTTTAACTTTTTCCTCATTGTTGAAAATATTTTTTCTAATTTTTTTAAATTGTGAGTTAATACATATAACATATAATGTCAGCACACAAATATATTAGTTATTTTCCTCTTGATAATATGATTTAGGTATATTTACATATGGATTTTACAGTGAACACATTGGATTAAAATCCAAGGTAGGGATCATATTAATTATGTGAGTTTGGAGAGATCCCTTACATTTTCTAATTCTCATGATTCGTTATTGCGCAAAGAAACAGTAACTACTTCTTTTATTTATAGTATGAACTAAATAACATAAAACTTTTTAAAGATCTTGAAAAGCTTCTGACACTCAGTAAATGTTCAATAGTCACCAATTACTGTTAATCAACTAAAAGAAATGTTCTTCTAATATGTATGTAAACAAAGGCCATGATAAATTGTGTAGTTCCATCATTGCAAAAGGTTTGGAGAGTACAAAGTACCTACTTACATATACATCTATTGCTATAATAACTAGAGTAAAATTGTCTGTGTTGTACCAGAGGATTTCCCCATCAAATGACAATGAAATTGGTAAAGACACATTTCCCGTTTCCTTAATGTGCGAATTGTTGAAATGGATTTTCTAAAGTGAAAGATTTCTGCTCCTAAATCCTTTAAAGTGTGTCCTAGTTTCCAGAAGAGAGGTTGGAAATTGCTCCCAGGCACCAGACACACATTTCAAAGTGCAGTATTCAGTGAACCCTTTAGAATCTGCTTAATAATGAGCCTCTGTGTGTTGACACGAGGCTAATATAGGTGATATATCGATTATAGTCTTGCTGAAATATGAACTTTTCTTATAAAACCAAGTGTTCTCAAGTAAGAAATGTGGAGTCTCTGCCTGGACAAATTAGTAGGTGCATGAATTTGACTTGTACTATTACCTCCAGAATTAATATTAATACAAGAACTGAGAAACTCATTGAATTTTCCTCTGTGTGTGTGTGTATGTGTGTGTGTGTGTGTGTGCAAAGAATAAGTAGTGAAGGGCCAGTAGCCATATTTATGATTAATTAGTGACTAACACTTACAAGGGCAGTCCTAATTAAAGGAGGCGGGGGCAGAGTTTAAATAAATTGTTTTGGCCCAAACTAGAAAAAAAGTTATAGTCAGTAAAGGGACAGAATGAAAAAAGAAAAGCAAATTCCTCATTACACCACTATCATTGACATAGAGAAATTATAAAATTAAAATGATTTTTATTTACCACCCAGCATCTTCCTGTTTTCTCCTTTCACCTAAAACTGATATATTTATACACAAATCCTAATTCTAACATTGCCCTGACACAAAAGCAATTAGGAAACTAGTCTACCACCAAACATGTACATATATGTGTGTGAAAATGTCAGCACACACTATTGAAGATATTCTAATGAAGAAATGCTCTATGATATCATTAAGAAGAAAGTGAAAGGAGTTTTTTAAAAAACTTAATTTTATACCATTATGCTTTCACGTATGTTTTATGTAAGCTTGAAGTCTTTAAAATATCCAAACTCAGTCTTCCCTTCTGCAAAATGTGAATCATACTACCAAAACATTCAAGAACATCCTTGGGACCAAATGAGAGTAGATGTATTGATGATTCAGTGAGCTAATGGATGTGACAGTGCAGCTCCTGAAACTTAGCATATGGCTAATCAATATTAGTTTCCCTTTGTTAATCTATGTTATCGCTGCCTACTAATTAATTTTAATTAATCTACATCACTGTTCCCTAGTAATTAGTATATACCTTACTATACTCTTTTATTTTCTCCTTTAAGTAGGTCTTCCAAGATTTGGGGCTATCTAAAACATCTAGTTTGAATTATTTGATTGACTCTCAACAAATAAATATTTTATAAAATCTATGATGATGGTGAACTTGATTTACCAAGATCAGAAATATTTCCAAAAGCCTCCCCATCAACTTTCTGTAGCAGTTATAGCTTTTAAAAATCCATGGATTCAGATGAATGTTTAATTTTGCTTTTAAGGAAAACTCACTGCTTGTCAACAACTGACTAGCAAACTAAGTGAAACAGGACCGTTAGAGAATGCCCACCATGTATATTCTTTGGTTCTGTCTCTATAAATAAAAAAGTTAGGTTAGACTGAATCAGCCAGTCTATTTCTGCTCACTAATGCATAAAGAAAGGTCTCTAATCAAATTATGGAAAGAATTCTATAGCTTCTTTCCAGTTTCCTTTACACTCTTCAGTTGAACCACCAATTTCATTGAATCAGTTCCAAAATTGCACGATTTTCATTGTTTCCAGAATGTCTCTGTCTTAATCTTGATATCTGCAAAATTAATGAGTCCATAATCTTACAACTGACATTTTTGCATGGGTGCATGTTTTTCACATGTGGTCATTCTTTACTGTAATAGATAATAAGATGATAGACAGGTAGGTAGATAGACAGACAGATAGGCAGGCAGGCTGGGTCTTATGTTACATTTTGATTTATTTTTCCAATTACCCTAAGATTCTAGGCATTCTTCAAGTATAGATAATCAGTTAAAATTGCCCAGATTCAGAGTTAAAACGCTTAAATTGTGATGCATCTGACCTGATTGCCAGCATTATAACTGTTTTGAGAAGGAAATGACTGACAATTGGTTAATTAAAAAATAAGTCTGAATTCTTATACTTGATTTAGGACAGATGAACTTATCGTGTATCGACTCCACTGGTTCATAAATCATTCTCTTTGTTCCAATATGATCTCATGTCATTCTTATATAAACCTTTGGATATTTAATTTAAGTTAACTCTCTGTGATCTTCTACCTAGTCACACATGTGATATCTTCACACCATTGTTATTCTGTGTCTTCATTTAATTAGGTTCAATTTGTCCATACAAGCTCCAGTGTTCCCCACAATGTCTTTTGTCTTATTTCCACTTAAAAATCTAAGCCTTTTTTCCTTTTCTGAGGACTTGATCTCCCTTGGGGACAGAGTAAGGAAATCCAGCACATAAATAGAGATGTTAATCACAAAGGATTACTCTTAGAATAAAATGATTCATCAAGATAAACGTAACCCCTTTACCATGCTATCTACGTATTCCATCATCAGTTGCTATTCATAGTAGTTTTAATGTTCATTTCTCTTAATTTGTTAGAAATAAATATATTCTTAATAAAGGAATACCACAAATGTATATGGTTTTACCTACAAAAGCACTTCTTACAAAGATGTTCCCACTTTGAAATTTAATCTCCTAAAGACTAGTTATTCCACAAAGTTGCTCATTTTGTGTCTTTTATAGTTTCTTAAATTCCTAAACAATCCATGCTACCGTCAACTAACTGACTCTCTAACTCCTTTCTTGCTCCCTACTGCAAATACTTCCCTAGGGCTTTAAAATTTTTCCAAAAAGGCAAAGACAACATTTCTGAACCACAGATGAATGACTAAAATCTCTGCACTCCATAATTTTATCAATTAAGTGTTCATTCTCCCTGATGAAAAAAATATAGGAGCTGTATATTTTACAAAGTGTTTTGTTAGACTCACAGAATGGTAAGTAAAAATCATGGGTTCTGTCAGAGTTCAAGCTATCTAGCATGAATTAGAAAAATTTCTTTCTTTTAGTGGGCATAATCAGACTCATACCAAGGCACTCATTTCTTAAATGAGTACTATGTTTGTTGATGCTAGCCTACGGGGTTTTGGTTTATTTTTAGTGTAGTTTTATTATGGAAGAATCTCACTAATACAGCAGTTAAATGAGAATAAAAAATCTGTGAGCTTCATTTACAGCTGCTCTGCTCATATGGAATTCTGACAGCCACTAGGAGAGCACAGCCTCTGTGTATGTATACCACTACCCATGGATGACCTCAGAGAAAGCAATGACAGGATAGCCAACAAGTGAGCAGAATTTCAGGCAATACATCAGTTGGTCTACTTTTCGTGAAAGAAGATGCAACTCAGACTTAATGGATCAACTCTGATTCATAGATGTATAGTGATCCAGTACAAGCAAGATTGGAAAATCTCTGAAAAGGAGATTTGAGGGAGTATGTGGATTGACTACTTAGAATGGACATAGTTTCTTAAAATAAGTCTGCTCTGTATGACTGTCCATCACAGTACATCTACACTAGGGAAGATAATAATGATCAGTTGAAAAGATGATACAGCTTATAAATATTTATTACCTTTATTTTCTTTTCACCTTATTGAGATATAATTGATACATAACATTATGTTAGTTTAAAGTATATGGCATAATGATTTGACTTACATACACTATAAAGTGATTACAATCATACCATTAGCTAACACTTCCATCACATCACATAATTACCATTTCTTCTTTGTTGTGCAAACAATTAAAATGTACGATTTTAGCAAATACCCAATACACAATGCAACATTATTAACTATGATCAGATAACCTGGTACTTGCTGACCAAAAATGGCAAGTGTCCAAAATGGAGGCTTGTATGAACTAAACAATTTGCAATTTCCTGCCGAGTTGATTTTGCAGACATTCTAGTATTATTTCACCTATTGATGGAATACCAGGTAGTAGAGTTGGGAGCCCTACACTTCACTATTAGATCTGATACATTGTAGAAATGCTTTTACTTTCTGTTCCCTTAACATTGGTTTCCAGGAGTTCAAAGGTCGTAATGACTAAAGGTGAATTCTGACGGCATTTGTCGAAGTCATTTTTTTCATAAATTAAGTTTTGAGAATGATATCTGACTCTTTGTGGTTATTCAGGCCACTGGATTAAGAATCAGAGAAGAGCATCAAGTTGCCTAGACTAATGGATCATTAATATCGTGGAGAAACTGGCTGGGTGCTAAACAATAGGCACAAGAAAGAATGAGTGCACTACTGAAGGGTTTGTTTAAGCAACTTTGAGTGACTTCCTATTCAGTAATAAGAATAAAAAGTAACAATTTTCTATTGCTCCCAAGATTTTTTCTCATTTTTAAGGATATGGAGCCTATGAAAATGTTATCACTGGAAATAAACGTCTGATCAACCAAGATTTTAGAAAAAGGCTAACAAGAGCAGAGATTGTCCAGAAAGAGAAGACAGCTATTGCCATCATTTGGGTTTTCTGGTCACCTACATAAGCAAGAGCAGCACTGGTCTTCCTGTCTTCTGGTTTCCATGTCCACAGGTGGTAAGAAGATGACATTATTTCCCCAATTCCTTTTCTACAAATTTGTAACCACATTTCTCAATTCCCTTAAATTCTGTCAGGTAATCTTTCTTTCAGAGCTACTTCCCTATGAGGGTCCAGTATGTTATAGGGTCTTAATAACTCCCTATTATTTAAGGTTCTAGGTACTAAATATATTTGATTGGTATTTTTAACGTTCCCTAGACCTATGAAAACAGTACAGTTACTAAGTTCTAGTCAAGTACACTGGAGAACACCATCTGTTTTTGATTTTGAAGATTATCTTATTAAGAAAAGATAAAATAGAAGCTATTGTAGAAATATGAAATATTCTGTTTGAGATTTTGAAAAATCATTCTTGCTTTTTTTTCAGATAGTATCCCTACTATAATAAATAATTAGTTTCCCAGTTTTTTGATTGGCTATTGACATCCAGCTGAGAAAAACACCTTATCTATTCTTTCATCATTGTGAATTTACAGAATAGATATATTTACCAGTAACTTCTTTCTGAAACTCCAATGTTCAAAAGCATTTGCACTTATTATTGTTATTTTGCCTTTATATACATATATTTTATTTACAATGGCTTTACAAATGCATTTGTATGTTTTTCTAATTTGCACTCTCTTTCCACAGCCCTGTGAAGAATGTCAGGGTTACTGGCCTTATTGTGCAGATTAAACATCTGAGGCAATTAAGATTTGAAGGGAATTTCAATTTATTTTTGGCTTTGGAAGAACAGTTCACAGGTAACAAGAAATCCATTTAAAAGTGAAAAGAATGGGTTTACAGAAATAGCAGTAAAAGTAAAACAAATATACTTTGAGCCTAGTAAATTAAGATAAGCCACATTTCACATTAAAAGCATTTTAAACCCCGAAGCTTCTTTTTCTATTAATCAGAAGACTGTAATGCACCTGTTTAAACCAAAGACTTTTGATGGAAGTAGGATTGTGCTCAAATTTTAACTCTTGTCATTCACCAGCTGTGCATTTCTGGTAAATTCCTTAATCTCATTGAGTTTCAAAGTATAAAGCATCAATAATAGTATGTTCTTAATTGGCTTTTCATGAATATTAACATCTTGCTTACACAATATCTAGCAGGTGTGTGTAATATTGCAAAGAAAAAATGAATAGCATTCATCATTAACATAATGATTTATCATGACCAAATACTTATTTACAAACCCAGCTTTAGTTTCCTCATCAAAATAAAATGAGCAATTATACGCTAAAATATTCTACAGTGTTTTTTAAAGATTAGATGATATCTTATTTAAAGATGTGTCATAGCAAAAATGCCTTATCAACGTATATGTGCTATATATATATATATATATATATATATAAATTGTGTCACTTTTCAGACTTAATTCTTCAAAACTTTATGATTTAAAAATATGAAGCAAATTAAACAAATAGGTGCAATACCTGGAAAAAATAATCATGAACTGTTATTTCTTCCTAATTAATAAAAAAAAACCCTCAGGTGCCTTATAGAGGAAAATGGTCTACTAAATAGCTAATTCAAGGAAGAAATACTGGTAACAGTCTTCTGAATAGTGTAAGGCAAATAAGACTCCAGATTGGGTGTTTGAGTGTCAGACTGCCATGTAAATTAGCCGTCCTTCAAAAGAAAAGACATCCAGATTGTAGATGGTCAATCATTATGTACTTCACTTACCAAGATTAAAGCGTTTTACAGATTCCATGAGCACATTCTCCATTGTCTGCCCAAACAGACTTGTGGGAAGCACAAGATGACAGGACTACAATGAGAAAGGAATGCACTATGGACACTGGTCAGCAGATTCCTAGATACTGATAACCTTACACAAGGAGAAGGTTCCCTTTGACTGGGGGATAATTGATATCTCTAGACTTGATGCAGCAGAACACCATCTACTGAACCTGAGGAGTAGAGGAAGGCAAAACTACCTGGGGAAAGAGATGCAAACAAAGGAGGAGCTACTAGCTTAACAGGAATACAATGATGAAAGGGAGAAATCAAATTAAATAATCTACCTTAAAAAACCCTCTTATCCGGCTCACCCTGGTGGCTTAACAGATAAGGCCACCAAAAGAAGTCTACTGTATCCCAAGGACCCAGGTTTGAGATCCAAAAGAAGGGATGGGTTGTGGGGTTGGGGGAACCAAGATGAGCAGCTAAGTAAAATAAAAATTCCTTCTTTTCTCTTCCAATCTTCTTGCTTCTGCTCACCTTCATTCCCGCCTGCACCATTCATTTAAAAATAAATCCCTCCTTCCATAGAAGAGTAACTCAATAAATAAAATTCATTTCATGTATCCAACACAAGAAAATGAATTTTAGCTAAGAAAACAAGGCAAGTCATATGTTACCATTTTCTGTAAATACATTCGATGTTGCTAAAATCCCAAGCCTAACAAGGATAATAAAAGTGAAAATAAGGAATAATGTTTCCCTGATGAAGACACTACACTCAATATCCACTGCAAAACAATAAAGAGAAATAAAATATAGATTAGTTATAATTGATCAGTGGAAGATGTTGAAAATAGCTAATTTAGAAATTTTAAAAATAGACATAGAAATGAATAAATAGAAGAGACATGTAAAGTAAAAATTGATGAAACTAAGGAAAAAATTTTAAAAGAGTAATACATCTGAAGGATAGTTATGTGAATTTCAGGATGTTTAAGAGAGAATAGGGTTGAAAGTATAAATTGAGATTGAGAGGATACACACAAATTTAAAATTCAATTTATAGATTAGGCACAATATGAGAATAACAATAACTAGTGATAAATAGAATAATTATAACATATTGAAAAAAGTTCTTTCTCTAAAGATTTGTAAACAAAAATATGAAGAATCTAGAAATCTAACAACAATGTCAGGAATTCCTCTTCTCAGTTAACTTTGCTAATGCTGGCTTTTTTTATTTTGTTTCTATCCCTAAAGACTATTTTTCCTTTTTAAAATTATATGGAAATGGAATCACACAGTATGTAATTATCAAATTTGTATTCTTTTGCTCAGTATGTTTGTGATAATTATTCATTATTAATAATAATTTATTTCATTCTCTTGCTTTCTAGAAACAGTTGTGAGATTGCAGAATAATATATTATTTACTAATATTTAGGTAGTTCTAAGTTTGGGGGTATTGAAAAAAGTTATATTATTTTTGGACATGTCTTTTGATCAACATGTGTACTCATTTTACTGGTATGCATGGAGACTGTAATTGTTGGGTCACAGGAGAATCTGACAACTGCTGGATAAAAATATATATTGGTCAAACACCTTTGGAAAATCATTTGTCATAGTTGTTCTATTTCTAGATACTTTATATTCATGCAGTTACTTGATATTTTTCATTTCCTCTTTTTGATATAGCTATTCACAACTTTTACTTATTTTATTTTCATGATTTACTTTTAGGGAGTGTAGGTGTAATTTGTACTTTCTATATAAAAATGTCGATAAAATGTTTAATATTTAAGAATATAATATATATGTTTATGTCTGTGTCTATTTTTAGCACACAGGAAAGTACACATACAGTAGTCACCCTCTACCCAAGTGTGTTCTAAGAACCCCATAACAATCTGAAACCATAGATAGTAGCAAGTCCCATATAGACTATTTTTCTTACATATACATTCCGATGATAAAATTTAATATATAAATTAGGCACAATAAGATATAACAATGATTAGCAATAAAATGTAACATTTAAAATAATACATTGAAATAAAAGATCACTTACTCTTAATTCTCCACTCCCTCCTTTTCTCTTACCTCCTCTCCCCAAATTTCTTATTGTAGGTCATGTTTTGGATCATAGCCATGAGTAAATGAAACCACAAATTGAAATCCTAGTTAAAGAGGGATGTTGTGTTTCAAAAATCTGTGGCTTACCAGTCTATGGCTTTGTTTTTCACTATTTTAATGTTGTTTGTGTAGTGATCATATATTCATAATTTTAATCAAGTTAACGTTAGCATTATTTTTTGCATTCCTTTTTTTTTCTTTAAAGAAACCTATTGCTAATTAATGGTCATGAGAATACTCTCCATTTTACATCTGTGAGTTTGTTTTTTCTTTCCTTCCATTCAAATATTTTGATCTTCAATAACCAGAAAGGATGTCAGTTTATGACATAAGCTAGTGATTTCCCTACTCTCTATATAGTAAATATACTTGACGTCCAGAAATACTTTTTCTAAAAATTAAAATATATTTTCACTTAATTAGAGAGGAACCTGATTACAAATAAAGTGAATCTGTTTCTAGACTGTTTTATTTTTCCATAAGTTTTATTAATTTCTGTAAGTATAGTGTTGAATATCTTAAGCTTTTGCTTTTGTTTTTGTTTTTTTAAGGAAAGTTACGATCAGGAATAAGGCGAGAAGAGACATTGGTTGTTCACCCCACCCAGGACACAATACTGGATCCTTGGGATATATGTGGCTGTGACCTAAGGGAGCTGATCAAACCGCTATCCATCAAGATAAGCCTTAAGTTCTTTGTGCAAAAATTTTTGCTTATACACTCAGTTGCTTTAACAACTTGAATATTATTCAATATTCTGGTTCTTCTTTTGCTGTTTTTGTTTGTGTTTTCTGTGCATATTACAATGCTGCATATCTTTTGATGATCATTTACTTATATTTTAAAATAATTGGCAAGCATTTATACATTATATGCCCTGATATTCTTTTTATTATACATAGAAAACTTAATAGTGTTTACTGATATATTCTTAATATTAGTTATTTGTGTCACTTATATTTTGCTGTCTAGTCTTAATTTCAATTCTTCATTTAAATATTTCTAATTGTTTTTTAATTTGTCTAATTTTTCCTCATTCATTGAGATACATGTATTGACTATTGAACTTCCTTTTGAGTTTTCCATTCATATATGTCACATATATAGTCATAAAGGCATGCAGTTATATATGTCATATATAGTTGCATAAAAGATATATAATCATATATATGACTATAAATTTTCCTTTCAATAAAACCTTAGATGCATCTCACAAATTTTACATCATATATTTAACTTTCAGAAAAAAAAATTATTGTCATTTCTTCTTTGACTCATTGGTTGTTTAAAAATATAAAATTCTTGTGGTAGGTGTGGTGTTATATATACATTGGCTGAGGTGTCAGTCAAAAATCCTGAAAATCATATAAAGATGTAAATAAAAAAGTAAAACTTTAAAATGTTTAGGAATTTTCTCTTACTTTTAAAATTTATTATTGAAATAATATATCATATAATTTTCAGGTATGCATCATTATAAAGCATCTATATATACTAAATTAAATTCACTGCTAATGATCCAACTATATACTTCACCAAGCAATTGACTAGTTTGACCCTTTTTTTTTAACTCAATTTGCCACTTCTCATGAAGTAACCAGCACTTTCATCTTAAAGACTAAGAGTTAATTTTTTATTTTGTTTATTTCTTTTTTTGGTTTCTCCATATACTGTGTATGAGCAAAATCATATTTCTCTTTATGACTTATTTCACTAAGAATAATTCCCTCTAATTCCACTCATGTTCTAGCAAGTAAATTATATATGTAGATAAATATGTGATGAAGATATAGAAATAGTTATAGATATAGGTGATACCAATATAGATGGTACTGAGACAGATATAGGCATATGTTTCCAGTTCTTGGTTATTGTAAAGAATATTACAATAAAAATATTAGTGCTTTTATGGCAAAATTCAGAAGTGGAGTAACTGAATGATAAGAAATTTCTTTTTCATTTTTACTTTTTAAGGACTGTATGTACTGCTTGCCATATGGTTGCAGAAATTTACAAATTTACACAGTGTAAAGGTTTCACTTCTCTGTACATCCTCTGTAACACTTGTTATACAGGAGTTTGAGATAATAACCATTCTCACACTTATTAAATTATATCTCATTTTTATTTGCAGTTCACTAATAATAAGAGATGATGAACACCTTTCTATGCACTTATTGACCATCTATGTATCTTCTTTGAAGAAGTGACATACTCAGGTCATCTACCCATTTTTTAATTTAGTTCTTTTTTGTTGTCATTAAGTTTGTGATTTCTTTATATTTTCGGATATTACTCCTTTTTGAGAGTATGATACAGAAATATTTTCTCCAATCGATATATATTTTTACTTTGATGATAGCTTTTTTTTATGGCACAACTATTTAGTTTGATACGGCACTGTTTGTTTTGTTTTGTTTTTTTATTTTTGTTTTTAAAGGAAAGGTACTGTCAGGAATGAAAGTGAGTAGAGAGGCAGGCAGGAAGAAAGAATAAGAGAGAGCATTTTATTTATTTCTGTTAGGGTGTTCATACTGGTTGTTTACCCTGGACCCAGTTTTTGAATCCAGTGTATGTGGCCTATATTCCCTTGGAGACATTTGATCTGCTACTCTACGAGGAACAGCATTTGTTAATTTTTGCTTTTGTTTGTTTTGTGGTTAGGGTTGTGTCCCAATGACATATCTAAAACTTATGTGAAGAAGATCATTGCCTATATTTTCTTCTATATATTTTATGGTTTCAGGGGTTTCTTCCACATACTTCATTCATTATGAATTAATTTTTGTTTGTGGTGTTTGATAGTTGTCTAATTTCACTCTTTTGCATTCATCAACACCTTTCTTGATTGCTTGATTACTCAGTGATGATTAATATAACTGTTTGTTTCATATTTAATTTGTTGAGCCTTGCATTGTGAGCTAGCATATGGGAAATTTTTGTAAATATTTTATGGCTACTTGAAGGAATTAAGTGTTCTACCAGCGTGGATTACATAGTTCTATAAATTATACAAAGGTCAACTGTGTTACTTATACTCTTGAGATATCCTTATGATTTTTGTTTTATTACATATGAATAAACTTTATATACTTGATTCAAAGTAACCTTATCCAGAACAACCTCATGAAAATTGGTCACTTACGTTCTGTTCATTTTGATTATTTCTGTCTCTTACATCAGAAGATAAAATATCCAATGCCAGCTCTTCACAAGATGTACACCTTTGCAAATGAAAAAAAATTCAGAGAGTATATTGTCCAATACCAGCAACCAACTCTGAAAAATAAATATGTTGTTTCACACTTGATGTAGTAAAGAGTAATATCTATTTCTCAGCATTCCCACATGTCTTCCTTCTTTGAATTAACTGGAGATGTTTTACTAGTTGCATTTGAGTTGGCAGGAGGGAGCCTTTCCTCTAAATACAAAGCTCAAACCAAGAGAAATTTAAAGAGAATCTAGAGGGATTTGGGGCTATCACTCCTGGCTCATATTGTTATCTAGCTCTGTGTAGTGCTTCTTATTTCCTGATAGACTAGTTCCTGAGTTCTTACTCAAAAGTGAGTTGCAAAATACTGTGACTGTAAGTAATGATGTTCAGACTGATTTGATTACTATGACTGCATTATAATTTGAAGTCAGGGATCATGATACCTTAATTTTTTCCCTCAGAATTATTTTTATACACAGGGCCTTTTGTAGTCTCAAATTGTTTGGTTATTTTATGCTATTTCTGTAAAGAATGTCATTGGACTTTCATGGAGATTTCATTAAAATTTTACATTGATTTATGTAATATAGCATTGCTGATATTAATTTTACCAATTCATGGACACAGAATCTCTCCATTCTTTCCATCTTCTCATTCTTGTGATAATGTCTCTTACTTCTGAGAGTACAGGCCTTTCACTTCAGTCAAATTTATTCCAAAGTACTTCACTCTTTTTGATTCAGTTTTAAATGAGTTTTCCTGATTTTTTATTTGCTAATGATATTTGCACCAAGATATGAAACCCTTTTTTCTATGCTAATTTTGTAGACTGCCACTTAATATATTCATGTATTATAGTTTTAAGTTCTAGGTTCAGTTTGATTTATTTCTATAGGTCCTCATGGTGGTTATAAAACTATTGATTTGAGACTTCTCATCATTTCTAGCTAGTGCTGTAAATGTACCTCTCCACACTGTTTTTAATGTTCTTCACAAATGTAGATATGGAATATTTTCATTTTCATCTCAATATCTGACATCTTATCTATTAATATGTTGACAGACATTCAGTTGTTTCTGTATCTTCACAATAATGAATAATACTGCAACATCATTGGAGAACAGGTATCTTTTCTATATGCTATTCTTAAATTCCTTTTATTATATATCCCAAAGAAGAATTGCTAGGTTATATTTTAGTTTTATGTTTTGAAATTCTGAGGAGTCATTATACTTTTTTCCATAGTGTAACACCAATTCATTTCCCCACCAAGATGTGTACAAGGTTTCCTATCTCCACATTCTTCTCAACAGTTGTTATTATAACAGCCACTCTAATTGATGTAAAGTGGCACCTCATTGTAACTTTGATCTGTTTCCTTAGTGATGAGTGATGGTGAAGTCTTCTAATGTATCTTGACCATTTTTATGTTTCTTGGAAAAATATCTTTTCAGATACTATGTCTATTTTTAAACAGACATTCTTTTGCCACTGAGTTCTATTAGTTCTTCATATGTTTCATATTTTTATCTCTTATCATAAATATTTTTTGAACATATTTTTTTCTGTTCCATGGGTTGCCTTTGTTTTGTTGATGCTTTCTTTTTCTATGCAGAGCCTTAGTTCAATACAGTCTCACTTATTTCTGCTTTTGTGGAATTCACTTTTGGTGTCGGATTAAAAAAAAAACATTGTCAACATATCTGGATCTGTCAGAATTTTCTTTTAAGAATATTATGGTTTCACATCTTAAAGTCCTTAGTTCACATTGAGTTGATTTTTGTAGACTATAACATAGGCACCCGGTGTCATTCTTCTGCATTTGATTGCTTGATTTTTCACAGTGTAACTTTTTAGAAACTTTTCTTTCTCCAGTGTATATCATTGATTACTTTCTGATAAATCAATTTACCATATGTGACAAATAAAGCTATAAGTGAAACAGGAGACTTTCCAATTGATACCACATAAATACAAAGAATCACAAGAAACTACTATGAGTAAGTATATACCAGCAAATCAGTAATGTAAAATAAATAAATATATTAAGACAAACATTCCATGTACCAATACTGAATCATGAGGACATAGAAAATCTGAACAGGGAAACTGTTAGTAAGATGATTGAATAAATAGCCAAACATCTCCCAACAAATGAAAGTTCAGGAGGACACAGTAGCACTGGCAAATTCCAATATATATTTAAAGAGGAATTAATAAAAAAAAAATTCTCACACTCTTCCAAAAAGAAGAGGAAGAAAAATTCTAAAATTATTTTACTAGGTAATATTCCTTTTAAAATAATCATTAGACAAGAACATGACAAAAAAAAAATGAAAGAAAAGAGAATTTACACGTCAAGGCCCTGATGAATACAGATATAAAAGTTCTCAATAAAATATTAGCAAACAATATTGAACAATATTTAAGAGATTCATAAACCATGATCAAATTAGATTTATTCCAGGAATCCAGAATTCAGGAGAAAAAATAATACCATAGCATATAGTCAGTTGTCAAAAAGAATTTCTTTCCTCTAAGATCAGAAATAAGACAGGGATACCCATTCTCACCACAAATATCCATTATAATACTGGAAAATCGTTGCCAGAGCATTTAGTTCATAAAAAGAAATAGAAGTTCACACAAATTGGAAAGGAAGAAGTAAAGCTGGCTTTATTTGAAAACCTAAAGTTTCTAACAAGAAGTTGTTAGAAAAAGTAAATTACTTCGTAAAGTTGCACGATACGCAATGAATATACAAAAGTCAGTATTTCTATTAACCTATAATCCACTATTACTAAGTAAATTTAAGAAACAATATCCTTTATAACTGCATCAAAAAGAATAAAATACCTAGGAATAAATTGAACTGAGGTGAAAGAACTTTAAAATGAATATTCTAAGACATTGAAAAATTTAAAAAGACACAAATGAAAAGATAGTTCATGTTTATAGATGGGAAGTTTTAATATTATAAATATGTTTACACTACCAAAAGTAATGTACAATTTCAGTTCAATCCCGATTATAAGTTCAAAACCATTACTTTACAGAAATAGAACAAATAATCTAAAATTTGTGTGGAACTTCAAGAGACCCTTAAATCAAAAACAATTTTGAGAAACATAACTTGATTTCAAACTGTAGTTTTCAAGCAATCTAATATTTCACGTACTTGTAACTTGTCAGCTTCCAAATCCTCCGATTAAAACAGTTATTCCATTTTATATCTTATATCTTGTAAAGGAATAAATAATTGAAAATAATATATAGAAATACATATTATCATTTTCTTGTAGGATATATAAAATAAATGTTAGCTTATTAATTTTTATTCACCTATTACTGTGTAAGATACTCACCCAAGACTGAAAAGTATGTTATAATCACCTTATAAAGCACTTGTCTTCCTGACTTAGTTTTCTCTTTACAAAACTGTTATTTCAAATATTGAATTCAAGGAAGTGGTAATTAAGTAGGGTTGCTAAAAGCATTTACTTGAGTTTAAAACATTATGATGGATCATGAAAACATGCCTTTTTTAGTTAAACTTTGTTAATGTAACACATTTCTTTATTGAACATATACTACTGAAATTCAATATCCCACCCAGAGTAAATTATAATCTATTAACAGTTTATAGGAGCTCAACGAAATTCAATTTTGGTATATTATTTAATATAATTAAAGTGTACATAAAATAATTATATTGAAACTAATTTGAATGACTAAAAGGATTTTTGAATCAGGAATATTTTAAATATAGAAGTTAAGCTCAACTTAGATGTTGTGATAAAAGAAATGAATGAAATCACAAAGTCAGCAATCCTATGCAATAAAAATTAGTATTAGAAATATGTAAAGAAAGTACATTGCATGTTGTGAAAGACTACATTGTTACCAACTGTTAACTTTAATGACAAATTTTAATATTATAATTATGACCTAATGAGCAAATATTACTATATCTCAAGGGTTCAACATAGCATCATTTTAAAATTGAAAGCAATCTTATGTAAATATTGTACTACATCAACAACTGTATATAATACATTGCAATAACCACTATTTCATTTTTTTTCTCTGTACAGTTAACCCCCTTTACCCTGTTAAATGATATGTACCCTCATATTAATTTTATATGTGAGAAAATAAAAGCTAGAGGAAATTAATTAGTCAAGTTCACACAGATAGCTAACAGTAGTGTTTGAAGGTCCCCAAACTTATGTTTTCTCCATTCTACCTCAAAGTCATTCATCCATATCTGAATTTGAAATTAAAAAAGACAATTTAGCATTACAGACTAAAAAAATTTATCTTATACTAAATTATTATTTTAAAAAGAAGCAAGACTTTTCCTTATGGGAAGAGTGAATAGGCATACTTTTCCTTGTTTTTACCACTAAGTGCAGCTCAAAATTCTATGAATTATACATTAAAAATATGACTCTGAAAGTTAGAGATAGGAAAACATAGAGACTATGTGAAGAGATGAAATTCTACCCCTACTTAGAGCAATAAGGTATTTCTTTTCCTCTCAGATAGAGTTTATCAGAGAAAGTTATAGTCTCAGTGAAAATCACTCAGAGAACCAGAAGTCCAAATTCAGTCAAAAAGTAACCTAAAATATTCCACTGGGCATCACAAAGACTGAGGACAAACATAATCTTCTAACTCCACCTGGTCATCATTTGTAATTCCCAAAACTCTCCTCCATTCTCCTCCAGAAAAGTGTCCATCAACTCAATTAAGACATAAGATTTAAAAACAAGACCTGGAGTTTAACAATTTAATACCAAAAGCTCGTTTCAACGGAAAATAATTTGACATATCACCAACAATGAATGTCTTATAATAAATGAAAAAAATGCCATTAATAAATATCAGTAGAAAGATGTAGTGATGATAAGATTTTCTAACAAAGATGTTAATGAACCATAAAAAAATGTTTCAGTGAGCAAATATTAATGGCTTAAAGCAAATAAAAATAAAATTTCAACAAATAAATATAAGATACAAAGAAAAATGAAGTGAAGAATTTAGAACATAAAACATATCGATGTGTTCTGCAGCCGAAGAAACTACTAAAGAGTATCAGTGAACTGGAAGACAGACCAATACTAATTACCCAATTTGACCAATAGAGATTATTAAACCAAAGAAAAACACAGAAACTCAAGGGCCTGTGGGACAAAAGCAAAATAACATATTTACATTATCAGGATCCAGAGGAAAAGAGAAGGAAGACTTGGTTAAATATGAACTCAGAGAAATAATGCCTAACAACATTCAAAATCTGTATTCAAGTTCTCCAGAGGATATAACATTAAGATAAAAATAGATTAGAGAAAGGAGAGAAGAGGATGAGAGAAAGAAGATTAATTATAAGATTTGTTTCACATGGCTCTGGAGGCCAAGGATTCCCACAATCTGCTGTGGGCATACCGGAGAACCAAAAACTTTTGTGGTATGATTCAGTTCCAAATGAATAGATAGCCTGAGAATGAGAAGGCTACTGATGTCAATCTTGGATCTAAAGATCTATGAAACAACTCCACTATCCCAGGACAGAAAAATATGAAATAAAACACATTAAGAATATCAGGACTGAATTAGGTAGTACAACTGCAGAATCTTCAGCTACCAAAGGAAACTAAGAACACAATTATAATTGTATACACATAATTTTACAACCTAGATGAAAACAATTGATTCATCAAAAAAAAATCAGAAATAGTCCAATATAAAATGGATCCTTTGAAGATCCATATTACTACTGAGATAACTGAAACAATAAATTAAAAGCGTGCAATAAAGAAATTTTCAGGTCCAGGAGTCTAATTCAAGGAATTGTGTAAAGAACTAACACCACTAAATATAAGAAGATAGAACACTTTTCAATTCACTTTATAATGCCATTATTATCCTAATACCAGACCCAAAAAAGTAAGAAGGAAGTAAGGAAGGGAGGGAGAGAGGGAGAAATAAAGAGAGGGAGGGAAGAAGGGAAAAAGAAACCATAGACAAATATGCTTTATTAATATAGATGCAAAATTCTTTTAAAGATATCTATAGTTATAGTTCAGTAATATATGAAAATTATGTGTCATGATAAGGGAAAATTTATTCCAATCTTTTAAAATGAGTTCAGCATTCAAAACTCAATATATTTCATCAAATTGACATCCTAAATAAGAAAATACATACAACTTATATTATTTGATGCAGAAACATTTGACAAAACTCAGCACTTATTCATTAATAAGATCCTCAGAAAAATGGTAATAGAGTGATTTCCTCCCAAAGCTATGAGAGTATTTCTAAAACCAGTACAATTAATATTATACCTAATAAAAAAGCTAATGTTTTTCTTCAAAAATCATGAGCAAGCATGTATAATTGAATCTGTTATTCAACATAATGTTATAAGTACTAGTCCTTACAATAAGACAAAAAAGTAAATAAAATTTATATAGTCACTCCCTGGTAGAGTAGTAGCTTGATCCATGGTCTCTGGTAGAATGCATTCCACATGCATCCCAAGGACTGAGGTTCATGTCCTGGGACTGGGGAGAACAACTAAGATGAATGACTCTAATAAAATAAATAAAAATACTTCTTCCTTCTCTCTCGTCCTGCCTTCCTGCCTACTCATCTTTATTCCTGTCTGCACCTTTCTTTGAAAAAATTAAAAAAGAAAGAAAATCACAATCTACTAAAACAAAAAAGGGAACTCCTAGAGATAATAAGTTATTTTGCTATGTACAAAAATTGCGCATATTTATATAGTAACAGTGGATATGTGCCCCTCCAAAGAGAAATGCTATGCTGTTTTCTATTACTCATAGAGTTTAAATACTTTAGTATAGATCTTAAGATTCCTATGTTGAAAACTGGATAATTGTATTGGTGCTGGACCCAGGAAATCTGGTACGGATGTTGTGATGTACACAGACTGAAGTGCAAATTTATTACACTAAAAATCTTAGAGCAGTGTAAACAAAAGAAACAACTAAAAGCACTGTATAATGGAAGCCTACATAATAAACACAATCAAAGTAGACCTCAATAAATGGAAGGTTGTACTCTATTATTGAGTCCAGAGACTCAATGTAGAATAGCAAAGATGTCAATTCTTTCCTGTGATTTAACAAATTCCTCCCAAAATTCAAATAATATTTCAATATTAAAATGATTATTATAAAATGTGTATAGATAAGCATGTGAACTAGAATAGTTAAAATATTTGACCTTTTGCATGTGCATAATGACATTTAATGTGCTCATGCCTTTGAAAGTCATCCATACTCTATGGTGACAATGAAGAGACACAGATGAATAAAAGAGAATTTTGAAATTGAAAATGGTCCCTTCAAAAAAAACCCAGAGATTTTGGCAAGGGCACAGAAACAATTCAATAAAAGGAGATTTTTCAGCAATTGTTTTTGGAACAATCGTATATTTATAAGCAAGGATATAAACTTTGATTCAAGGTTACATGTTATAAAAATTAACTTAAAATAAATCAAGGTTTTAATGTAAAATATAAAGAATAAAATAAAAAGACAAAGGAGAGCACTATCCACATCTAGTATTAAGCAAAAAATTCTCAAATTTGTCACTAAAATATTAATACATTAAAATGAAAAATTTAAATTTCATAAAAATTAAAAATGCTTTTTCTTCAATATTTTTGTTATGGTGCAAAAATGTAGGAAAATATGTAAAAATCACATGTCAAAAAGGAATATTATCTTCTTTATTAATCAAAACTCAAGAAAAAATACAACAAAACAATGCAAAAAAGAAATACTGAAGAAATGAAAAAATATTTTCTTAAAGAGAATATGCTGCTAGCAAATAGTCCCATGAAACATTTTCATTATTATTAATCATTATTCATCATTAATCAAAATGATTAATTATCAATCATCATCATTCATCATTATTAATATTCCATCATTAGTAATTATGGAAATGCAAATTAAAACATGATATAATTACACACTAATAAGAATGGTTAAAATTAAAATAGTGACAGGTTAAAATAAAAACTGACAGCACCAAATAATGATAGTCACTCATCATTGGTGGAAATTTAATATGTTATGTCCATTTTTAAAGCAATTGGCAGGTTCTTTAAAAAAATTGCATGTTCAACTACCATACTACTCCCAAATTACACTCCTAAGCATGCATCCCAAATAAATAAAAACTTATGTTCACACTAAGTGTGCACATGTTCACAGCAGCTTTTTCATAGTAGCCCCCAAATGGATATCATCCAGTTCTTTAATGGGTAAATAATCAAACAAACTGTGGTGCATGCTTTCTGATGAGTTCTCCACAGCAACAAAAAGAGAGAAGCTATTGCTACAACAAACTGGTGCATTTGAGAATTGCTTCTGGTGAAAAAAGACAATAACAAAATGTTGCATATTGTTTGATCTCATTTATATGTCATGTTATAAATAACAAAATGTTACATATTGTTTGATTTCATTTATATCTCATGCTGAAATTGCAAAAATAAATAAATAGACAACTGATTAGTAATTGTCAGAGACTGATGAAGAGGAATAGTGGACAGATTGGAAATGAATATGGCTATAGAAAGATAACAGGGTACATCTTCAGGGTGATATAAATATTGCATATCTTGAGTCTATCAAAGTTAACATTCTTTCTATAGATATTTAATGTGCTTAAATTTATGATAGTATAACAAGCTGTTATCATTGGGGGAAACAATAAAAGAGATACGAGATCTCTGTCATTTAGTATAATTGCATATGAATCTGCAATTAATTCTCAGAAAAATGTTAAACAACAAAAAAAATAAAACAAAAGACTAAGAAATTGGTAATTTATAACCTCTGCACAAAGACATCCCATGGAAATAATATAACTGGTAGAAACAAGAACTCTAACAAGCACAAGATGAATACAGAGAAAAGCTATCCTGTTCCTGAGATCTCAAACTCAAGGAAAAGCAATGATAATAGAATTTTGTCCCAAGTTGAGTTGTAGTTAATCAATAAATCCACACTAAATGGACTCTATGTTTACTATGGCAAAGGCATAAAGAAAACAATTTTATTTCATTTTGCTCACTCTTAAGTTAATAAATTAACAAATTAAACTTGTATCTCATGTGACATTTATCTTGAGATGGCATCTCCAAGAAATCTCAGCAGAGAGAAGAAATGGTTATAAGCATCAACTTTAATTACTATACATCACAGCAGCCCTGCAGTCCTGATATATATTCACCTATCAAATGGGACACACAACAGTTTTCTTCATAGTAAAAAGTGAATTGTCCGTAAAAAATAAAATTACTTATGTGGATAATTTTTTTAAGTATAGAGATTATTAAGACATTAAAGCAATGAGATATAAACTTGTAAATTTTGCCATACAGACTTATTTTTTTTCTTTTCAGGCATTCCTTAGGATAATGATATTAAAATAATTAAATAAAGCATCATATCTGCACCTGAACCTTTTTTACTAGACATTATTGTGACAATTGAGAGCAAATTGCACTGACAGACCCATGCTAAATATAATTAGGCAAAAAAGTACCATCCAAAATCAATTAATGTTGGATATCATATTCTGTTTTTTGGAAATTCAGAACTCAGGAAACCAGACATACAGAGAGGATCAGACAACTGGCAGAAACAGACAACGTCTTTTTATATGTTCATTTTATTTATGAAGGCAATAAAGTTTATAAAGATTTAAAGATTGCTCACAGTGTATTAGGATCATAGAATCACTAACTATAACTGTGTGCGATTGATTAATGATTGCATTAAGATGGTTTATGTAAGATATACTTTGGTACACAGGTTTAATCATAAGTGTTGTGGCTTCCATAATAGTATCAAACTGAGAATACATCATAATACATATCATTATATAAAATATTATAATTTATTTATGACTACATCTAGCAAGTATATTTTTAGAAATCAACTCCTGCTCTAAGTACCAAACTGAAACGCTGACAAAATAGGAAATACATTTTCAATAGTAACACACAAACAACATACCCCATAAAATAAAGATGCCATTTTAACAATAGTAGAACAAAATAATATGCCACAAAGCCTTAAATAGAAAGTAGAAATAGTCGCAAAGTCCAAATCTAACTGTGTTTAAGTATGTGTGTGCATGTGTTGATTATTCAGAAATGTAATAGACTAAATTCAATCCAAGGGTTTCAAATTTCTCATTAGGAAATACAAGCAACTTTTAAAATATTTCTGCTTGTTTTGCTTTTTAGTGCCACTTTGCGATATCTTATTTCTATTAAAATTTTGAACGGCTTAATGTATTTCATTAAATCTATTTTTCTGAATTAAATCCTCTGCATCCCAAACTTCATCAGTTTTCACATTGCTAATTGTATATTAAACTTTAATTTACATGAATTTTTTTTTTTTTTTTACTTTATGCACTTTGAAAAATACGATTTCTTTTTGTTTAATTATTTGGGTTGGGTTTTTACTACTGAATTTTTAAAAACTATAACATTATTATATGTATTATGTTATTTGACTGGGTATATTCAGAAAATTGAAGCATTCTATGTATATAACATATAGATTTTCACCTGTCTTTCTGAATTTTAGAAGTCATATAGTACATTTTACTTTTATTTCTACCACGTTTTAGTTTAACATGTATCCCTGTCTCTAGTCTCTTAGAGGTTCTAACTATATTATCTACAGTAACAAAAGTCATCTTCCTTACATCCTGTCTTCAAATTGATAGTATTTTCACCATCTAAAAAAAAAAAAAGTCTTAAGTGCTAACTGAGAAATTAGTTAAATTTTGTCTGACAACTATAATTAGCTAATGTGGAGGAATATGTTATTAATCTGTAAGTTCATGTCACTTTTAAAGATAGTCATGGCTGAATTTGAAAGTAAATATTTTCCTAACTTTCTGTTGATCTAAGTTTTGTTTGAACTGGAATGCAAGTTCTAGTTAAATCGAAAATCTTTCACAAAACATTAGTCTCAGTATTTAACAATTGTTGCATAACCCATTCTGTCACTTATCATTGTATCTTTATGAAAGTTGTTAAAAGTTACACTAGGGTTTATCTACCAGAATCTACCTTTCTCCTGTCTCATGTTATGTTATTGAGCTCTGGGAAACATCATCACGTGTGATCCACTGAAACAACATTTTTGAGTAACAGTAGATAAAGACTAATGTATTTGATTCTGCCTCAACTTATTTAGCTCTACAATCCAAAATGCAGCAAGGAGAGGTCTCAGATAAGTCTTGCTTACTGCTTTGCAACCAAAGTGAAGATTTTCCTATTTGGAAGGAATGTTGTTACATAAGCTAAGAGGAAAAAAAATGAGACTGTTAAAGAGAAGTCAAACAGAAAAATGTAGGCTAGAAAAAGACTAGGATATGAAAGTCAGCTGTTATAACTTGTAGGTAAGAGGTATTGCTAGTCTCAGTGGAAATCATACTTAGGTATATTTGTGTGAATGTGAATATATATTGCAAATTATTTTGAGAATTCAAGTGACTATTATCTTTTTACAAAGGAAAAAATTCTTTCTAGTATTACCATTGAAAAGATCGATAGAACGGTTTTCTCATTCTGAATTGTGTCTTATTTCTTATTCAACTATCTTAAAATAGTTCAGATTTTAGTAAAAGTTTTAATAATATTACTAAATATTATACTATAACTTTTTAGACATTTATTTTAATTTTCTTCTGTATTTTGAGAATTTAGAAGAATAACAGTTTGTTTCATTATACCTTAATATAATAAACAGAATTTCTAAATTTCAAATAAAAAATGAGAATTCCAACTAAGAATAAAAGAAGAAAAGATACTTTTTCATAAATTCATATTACTGCCAACAAAGCTAAACATATTTGCAATAATATTTGGAAATACCGTGTTACCAAATAAAGAATATTTAGGAAAAATTATTATACTAACCCTTATGACTGATCCGAAGTATGTAAATGCATGAAAATCTCAATATAATGCCGTTTTGATTAATTTAATCAACGTTAAGTAAAAATGAAACATTTTTAGCTTCAGTACTGACCAATGACTATTCCACACCTTTTGTGTTATAAATTTTAAATACGCTGTATGTTAGAGGAAAAAATGAATCAACTCAGGTAGAGATTTTTATTTCCAAATGGTAGATGTGCCCTGGAGGAAACAGGAAACTGGCAAAACTGCAACATTTTGACAACATATTTGACTTGTTGCTGTTGTTATTTTTGTTTTTTCAGATATTTAACGACATTATGGTAGTATTTATTTGATGTTACTTAATTTATCCTGACAGCTCAGCATATCTGACATTTTCTCTGAGTAAAGGATCTGATTATTATGGCTGAAGTCTAAGTATTAGAAGAGCTGACAGGAGACAGTGGAAATTGGCTCTGAAAGGTAAGTGACTGAAAGCAACAAAATAAGAAGAGCAATAAACTATGTCTGTTACTTTGACCAGCCATCAGATATAAAATTAGTCCTAACATATTCATCTTAATTATGAAAAAAAAGCCTGTTTTTCTCAGTTCATTCCAGCCTGGAGGTAAAACTAGTGTCGAAAGAACAGTTTCTTTAAAAAAATATTTTCGCAACAAAAATGAGGGTTATATTGAAAAACTTTTAAGGAACAGTAAAATGAAGACCTCTAAAAACTTGGAAGAACATATAAGCAATTCATTCATAAAAGAGTAATGCAAATATCCATTAATAAATCTGAATCATTTTCAACCCAATCTTATGAATAATTATATAACTACAAATGAAGTGTAGTATTCTTATAATCAAGGATGATATTAGACTTGCATCGAGACTTCTAAAAGCTAAATTTCAAACCTAGCTGGTGACATTTAGAAAACATGAATTAAAGGTTTGAATTTAGTGCACCCTCTTACTTAGTAATTACACATTTTTACATTAATGGCAAGGAAATATTCAGATATGTGCACACAAGTTTATTTAAAAAAATAAATATAATTAATATAATGACATCTATAAAATATCTCTGCATCTCCAATAGCAGAAAATTGGTTATGCAAATTATTGTATATACATATTATTTGATGATTAAACTTGTATACAAATGAATATTTATTGTCATGTTGCTAACTAAAAATAAAAATACAGAGGTGCAATATGCAGTATGGCCTACTATGGAGATAGAATTAATGAGGCTTGGGCAAGTTATATAACCAAAACCAATATAGGTAGTTGGCATACAAATTTCAGGTGCCTCATAAAATAAACTATCTGATAATAGTTTGAGATTCATAGCAAAATTGCCAAGGTAATAGAGTTCAAATATACTCCACACCCAGTTTCTCCTATTTTTAATAATATACAAGGTTAGGTAGGATGCATTAATTACAGTTGATAAATCAATGTTGATACATTATTTATTCAAGTACACAGTTTATTTAGATTTTGTACATTTTTATATCATCTCTATTTGGGGAGATATTTTTTGCTACCAGACCTATTCTGGATACTGCCTTACATTTAATTGACAGCTCCATAGGCTCTCATTGGGTGTAATTTCATCAATTTTTCTTTTATTTTATGATCTGAATGGTTTTCAGCTGCATTTGTCAGATATTTTGTAGAATGTGGTAAAACTGAAAATTGTCTGATGTTTTTCTCCTTATTAAACTGGGTTTATGGATTTCTGAAGGAATATCATAGAGATGGAGTACAATTTTCCCTGCATTATAGCAAGGGTACAGCATAGCTACATGATTTATGAGTGTTGATTATGAACTTAATCACCAAACTGAGAGAGTGTTTGCTGGGCACTAAAAAGCATCTCAGTACACTGAAAGGAAGTTATTATACAGAGACTACACTTAAAGAATTAAGGTTATATCTCTTTTATTACATTTTTGCAATAATTGCATCAGTATGAGCCCATATATGCATTATTTTGTATTTTGCATTGTAATATAAAAAATCTGGGGATTGTTCAAATAGTTTCAGTTTGACATTGGTTTGTTCCTTAGTATTCTGACATCCCCTCATCAAGAAAGACTATTCATTTCTTCCTTTTATTTTCTTTCCGTCACTTCAAGAATCTCCATGGTCATCCTATGTAATTCCTGTCCCAGTCCTGGAATGGGATCTTGGTTTTCTAAATGGAGGGAAGAATGAGAAACTAAGATCTGGGTCCTGAGCATGCTTTTTGCTAGTGATATATTATTGATGCTAGACCTACCAGCTGAGAAAACAAAGAAATATGTGTATGTATCTTAATGCATTTATGTAGTCATAATTAGACATATTGGTACATATGTGCATCTTCATATATTTGAAAATAAATACATAATTATATTTTAACACAAATCCAATGTCACATGTTTATTAATATAGCCTCCTTTTGCTTATCACTAAGCTCCAACTCCAACAGTGAGAAACCTGTTTCTCTAACCAGTGTCCATTTACTAATTGCTAAATTCCAGTACACTTGCATAGTGATATCTCAATCATTAACCCACAGCATCACAACAAACAACTTTATAAATTCAGTTAACGTAGCTGTGTACAGTTTCATTTTCCTTTATTTTCCCCTCAATAAAATGGTTTTCTCTCTCAAAAATGGTAGCTTTTTGCATTTTGTTCAATTTTACATTGATGTAAAGATGTGAGTGAAAATTCTAATCTCTTTACATATTTGAGATATAACTGGAAGTTTTGGGGAACTTTTCAAAAATTTAAGTAAAAATGTTGGGTTTTAGTAAGATATATATTTAGAACTTCATAAAGGAATTTGGATTGTTGAATGATTGTGTGTCCCTTGTGCATGATTGTTAATTAAAACTAATGTCATCATTGCATCAGGGAAATTAAATGCATAGAAATAAATATAGAGTGCCAAACAGAATCAAGACACAGAGAATATAATCCAAATGACAGGCATAAACAAAACTCCAGGAGAGAAATATAAATGCAAAAAAAATTCATCAAGTAAGTAAACTATCTAAGACTATTTGAAAACAAGAGTTCTAATGTCACACTGAAATTAGAGAACAGTAGAGAAACGTCAAGAGAACTCTAATAAAGAAAGAAAGAAAACCTATGATTGAGTTCCAACCAGAATTTATAGAGCTAAATAGCACAATAGTTGGGCTAAGAAACACACAGTAGAGAGGCTCAGCAGCAGGCTGGAAGAAGCATGTGATAAAATTTATGAGCTAAAAGTTAGGGCAATGAAATACACCCAGGTAGACCATGAAAGAGAAAGTGAAGTGAAAAGAAATGAAGACATAAAGAGGCAAATCATTTGTATCATATTGTTCCCAAAAAAAAGAAGAGAAAAATAAAGGAACAGAAGCCATATTTGAAGAAAAACAGCTGCTCTTTTTTTTAAACTGAGGAGGGAAACAGTGGTCTATTCCAAGAAACTCAGGGAGTTATAAAGAAAAAAACTCAAACGGATAAATATTAACACATATCGTCAACACAAAATAAAATAAAACAAAGCGAAGATGAAAAAATGCTTTTCCAGACAAAAATGACTAACATGAAAGGAAACCCCCATGACTTTGTCCACAAATTTCTCAGCAAAAACTTCACCAGTCAATGGAAAGGACATGATATATTCAAAGTGTTGAAAGAAAAGGATTTCAAACCAAGAATATTCTACTCTGCTGGATTATCAAACATGGAGAAAATAAGTATTCTACAAAGCTGAAAGAATCCATACAATGAAACTATTCTTATAAGTATCAATAAAAGAACTTCCATATCTTGAAAATAAATGACACTGAGAAGCAGCAAGATATAAAATATATCAAATGTTGGGAAGAAGAGAGTAAATATTCATACTTTTAGAATAAGTTCAACGTTTGTTTGCTTTCAAGTAGATAGAAATTGCATAGAAAATATGCAAACCCTAGGGTAGCCTCATAGCATTAGTTCATAGAAAGGAAAATAAGAAAATGAAAAAAAGAAAACTAAACACAACCTAAGTATTTTTGAAGAATATGTAGTTTGCAGCAACATCTAGAAAACAAACAGCAAAATGGCAACAAATTGTTGCATATCAATAATCACCTTCAATGTGTATGCAATAAACTTATTTATCAGATAGCATAGAGTGCCTGAATGAATTATAAAACATAACCCAAATCCTACTGCATAAGAAAACTCATCTAAATTCTAAAGACAAACACACACTCAAAATAAAAGGTGGCAAGAGAATTCTACTGTCAAGTGGTA